>OZ038371.1:46597583-46878370 GCA_964036015.1 Leptarthrus brevirostris
TGGGTGAGGGGGAGGAGAAGTCTAACTTCGTAACGCGTGGACCGATTTGGATAATTCTATTTCTTTTGGGTAGAGTATGCTCCCTGGTTGATACCACGAGAAAAAAATTGTTGGTGTGGTTGGGGTAGGAGAAGGGGGTGGCACCTAACTTTGTAAGGCTGGACCGATTTAGCTGGTTCTTTTGTTGTTGTATAGAGTGTGATCCCCCATTGCCAAAAGGGGAATAATTTGGTCCTATGGTGGTGGTGGGGGATGGGGAGGGTTAGTAACTTCGTAACGCGTGGACCGCTTTCGATGATTCCTTTTCTGTTCGGCAGAGTATGTTCCTTGATTGATACCATGAAAAAAAAAGTTTAGTGGAATGGGGGTGGGTTAGGGGGTTAAAACTAACTTTTAACGCGTGGACCGATTTGGATGGTTCTTTTTTCGTTGTGTAGAGTAGAAGACACTAAGAAGTGAAAAATAAAATAGTTTTTAAAAAAAAGTTGAACCGACTTCACAAAAAGCGCTTAAAAGCATAAAATAATTTTTAATTTTATATCTATTACGACATTTTGAAGTCGGTGCAAATTAAACAAATGAAACAACTACAGTACCACAATTGAAAATAATACATAATACTACCTGAACGTTTCAGCTTACGGGATCATAAGAAATGACGATTAAATACTTTTGTTGTAGTTGTTTGGTATTTTATTTCTAAGCCCGTTGTAGTAGAATAATCAGCTATATCTCCTTGGAAAGGGAACAAAAAAATTTAAAATTTTGAAAACTTCTGATCTTTTGAATGGAATTGTACCATGATAAAAGCAAGTAGCAAATCTTATGTACCCAGGTGCGGATCTGAGGGGTGTAATTACCCCCTCCCGCCTGAGCCTTAACCAAACATTTTTTTTATAGGGAAAAGACCCGTATAAGCAGAATTACAGCGAAAATCATTGTAAAAATTACTATACTTAACCGGAGCGATGAAGAGAGTCAAATGTAGACTTATTTCGAAAAATCAACCCGTACTTTTTACAGTATTCTTTAACAATTTACTGGATTCACGCATGGCTTGAGTTTTCTCCAGAAATGTAAAAAACACTCCTTCTGACTTGTAAATAAGTCCCACATCAGGCCTAGACTGGAATATAATTTCCATATTCGGGCAGGGGCTGGGCATACCAAATTGTCCGAGTTAGATAAAGTTGCAAGAAAGATTATTAAACTTAGTATCTCTGAGAACATTAACCCTCTGAAGCATCGACGAAATTTCGGTTCTGTGTCCCTCTTCCGTAGCGTGTTTCACTCTTATATAGCTGTAACGGCCATTGTTCTAACGAAATTGCTAGCTTAATTCTTTTTAGACACATTAACACCCGCGATAAAAGAGCTTGAAGTTGCTCCCACCCCTATACTTTAAAAACCAAATTTGGACAAATTTTATCAAATTTCGGGAACCTTTCTTAAGCAGAACAACACGCATATTGAATAGTTTACCATCTTCTTTTTTTCGCCCGTTTTATGAGTGAGAGACTTTTAAAAGAGGCGTCGTTGCTATTAATCCATTTCCATTATTCTTAATTCCTTTCCTGCCAAAACTGTGCTGTAGCATCATTGGGCACTCCCTAGAGCTTTAAAAATTTACCTGATTTGAAAAACCATTTGGTACTGTTTCGTCTAGCACTAATGTTTCCAGATTGTTTCAGTATGACTGACAAGTTTAAACTAAAAAGGGGTTCATGAGATTTAAGAAGGTACATCTACCTGCAAGCGCAGAAAAAAACGTTAAATCGGGAATTTTTTTAAGAAACCAAGGAAGCTTAAAAAAATCTTTATGTATTCTTCACGCTCTTTGAAAATATAAATGATAAAAAAAATGAGAAAATCAAAATCTTCCTGAAAAGTGGATGAGTTTGAGGAATAATAACTCCGAAGTTTGCGGCTTTATTCAAATTAATTTACTAAAAAAAAACTAAAATGAAATTATAAAACAAAGAGAAGAATTTCAGAACAAAAATATTGAAATTTAAATTCTTTTACTTTTCATTTAATAATTCGCAATTACTTCAAACAAAAAAGAAAAAATTATTCATAAAATAATACGATAAAACGAAATAAAATTACAATTTAAAAAATTTTAGAAATCGCTAAAATAAAAGAAGCAGATTAGTGAAAAATTGCAGAACTGCACTTAGTGGTAAAAATGCCGTCTGTGGAATTTTTGATCATTTCAGCTAGTTTACTTACTTTGATGAAAATCGTTCGTAGATGTTGCCTCGAAGAAAATTTTACTAAGAAAGAGAACGATATCTTCTGGAACGCTTCTTTTATAACCTTGTGGGCCATCTTGAATAAACTAAGTCCGTCGCTGTATGCTTGTCAACCATTTTCGTGGAGACTTTCGTTGTCGCCATTTTTTGCTCGTGGTATTTTTGTATAAATATCCATAAAGAGTTTTTCCGCTAAATTTTATGACTAAAATGACGGAAACTCTTTTCTTTATATGAAAATTTCATTAAAATGTTTCATAAAATTATCCAAAATTTGGATTAATTGTACTTTGAAAGTTTTGTGAAAACTCCAAAGTCTCCACTGAAAGAGAATTTTATTTATCTCTCTCTAATATATATTAATAATATTTTCTCTTTCCCACTTATTTTGTGTAGTTTCAGTGTTTTTGTTTTATTATGTTGATTTGTTCATGTTTGCATGATAGATTTGTTTATGCTTTTGAGTTTGTTTTACTTATTGAGAATTTCTTGCAAATTATCATTTCATGTGTAATAGAAATAGTTTGTAGGGTATACTTATTCTAATTTACTTCATTCTATATCTTCATTTGTGTCAGTAATTCAGGTACTTCAGGTGAGTATTTAATTGTTGGAATTCTGTGTCATTCCATTATTTACATATTTTATTAATATGTTTCTTTTTCAGGTGATCATTGCGAACACCTGGTAACAAAATTTGTCTGAGACTTTTATGGCCTTCAAAGTATTAATAATTAATTAGAATTAAAAATATATATTTGTGTTTGTAATATAAATTATATATTTGTGTTGTCACAAGGCTGTATGTATGTATATGGTGTGAGCGAAACTAATTCATAGAATTTTTTGGAATTTTTCCTCAAAATGTGGACAAACAGTATCGTTATAAAACATATTCTTCTCCTTATACCTCAACATTGAAGGTAATAAAACAAATTAGTAGTATAAATATGTATGTTCTGGACCAATGTGCAATGTGCAGGTCAAAGGTCAAGGTTGCTGATTAGGTTTTCGGTCTTGGAGGCTACAATTGAGAGATAAGGAAAAGAGATAAGGATTTTCGGTCTTATAGGCTACAATTGAGAGATAAGGAAGAGAGATAAGGATTGTCGGCCATCTTGGATTTTGGGTTTTCGGTCTTATTGGCTACAATTGAGAGATAAGGATTGTCGGCCATCTTGGATCTTGGGTTTTCGGTCTTATAGGCTACAATTGAGAGATAAGGAAGAGAGATAAGGATTGTCGGCCATCTTGGATTTTGGGTTTTCGGTCTTATTGGCTACAATTGAGAGATAAGGATTGTCGGCCATCTTGGATCTTGGGTTTTCGGTCTTATAGGCTACAATTGAGAGATAAGGAAGAGAGATAAGGATTGTCGGCCATCTTGGATTTTGGGTTTTCGGTCTTATTGGCTACAATTGAGAGATAAGGATTGTCGGCCATCTTGGATCTTGGGTTTTCGGTCTTATAGGCTACAATTGAGAGATAAGGAAGGGAGATAAGGATTGTCGGCCATCTTGGATTTTGGGTTTTCGGTCTTATTGGCTACAATTGAGAGATAAGGATGTCGGCCATCTTGGATCTTGGGTTTTCGGTCTTATAGGCTACAATTGAGAGATAAGGAAGAGAGATAAGGATGTCGGCCATCTTGGATCTTGGGTTTTCGGTCTTATAGGCTACAATTGAGAGATAAGGAAGAGAGATAAGGATGTCGGCCATCTTGGATTTTGGGTTTTCGGTCTTATAGGCTACAATTGAGAGATAAGGAAGAGAGATAAGGATTGTCGGCCATCTTGGATTTTCGGTTTTTGGTCTTGGAGGCTACAATTGGTCTTCTTTGGGTTTTCGGTGTTATAGGCTACAATTGAGAGATAAGGAAAAGAGATAAGGATTGTCGGCCATCTTGGATTTGCGTTTTTTGGTCTTGGAGGCTACAATTGGTCTTCTTCTACTTTGGTTTGCATCTGGACTTAGATCTAAACCTTGGATCTGAACCTAGATTGTTTAGTAAGATAAGGCACCTGTCGGCCATCTTGGATATTGGGTATTCAGTCTTGGAGGCTACAATTGATGTTGAAGATAAGAGTTTGTTGTTTTGAGTCTTTAATTACGAAGTACAGCTTTATCAGCTAAATGAAATAACATGAGGCGAATTTAATTGGATTGAAGATAAGAGTTTGTTGTTTTGAGTCTTTAATTACGAAGTACAGCTTTATCAGCTAAATGAAATAACATGATGCGAATTTAGTTGGAAAAACAGAATATTGCGTAATAAAAGATTTCACCACTTTGAGTAAATAGATGAAGATTATTTTTTAATTTCTTTTGCAAATTCTTATTTCTATGATATCATTTGTTTTCAAGCAAGTTTTAACATGTTTTTCTGGTCGAGCTGTGATTGATAAGCGAGCTGGTGACTGCGTAGAAATTAATAATTTGGCGGCAATGTTAAGGTCGTTGAGTGATAAGGTTTTGTAGATGAATCTGATCTCGTGCTGAAAATAAGAGTTTGTTGTCTTGAGTTTTTAATTACGAAGTACCCCTTTATCAGCTAAATGAAATAACATGATGCGACTTTAATTGGAAGCAGAATATTGTAACCTCAAACTTTAAAAGATTATCATGCAATTTCTTTTCCAGATCTAAATATAGCCATTAATTCGAGGTTATATTATTAAATAATTTCGTGTTTTATGCAACTAGCAAGTAAGTCATTCCACCGATTACGTCATCTGGACCTTGATTACTAGTTAATATAACATCATTGAGGAATAGCCAAAGGAATCTCTGTAATTAGGGAAAAAAAATCTGATGTTTAAAAATAACATGCATCGCTTTGCATAAATCCGTTGATAAATAATAAACGTCTAGTCAAGATAGCTAGAATGGTTTCTTTCGGTACTTTGGAGAGGTTTATCATGGGAAGAACTTGCAAAGAAAATAAATATCTTTCCATAGCCTTAAACTTCGTTTCTTTATGATTCAGCCGTGATAATCTTAATAAGGGAAACCATTGATTCGTAACTATGCTTTAAATTTATATCAAACTAGCAGCTACCAAACCCATATAACAACCTTGAACTGCAGAAGAAATGAACAAGATCATTGGCGTTGTTGTAACACTTTCTAAAAATTGCCTCAAAACTGTGAATTTAGACTAGAACAAACAAAATCGAAGTAGCTGAAATGTCTTCTTTCAATACTTTAAAGAGATTTATCATGTGAAGAACATAAGAAAATAAATTTTTTATATGCTTCATGTAACAATAGACTCAAATTGTGATTTCACAGAGTTCAGTTTACTTTGAGTTTGTCATCTAATTTTGGCAAATGTCAGCTTCCGGGTTTGTTGCCGTTGCAGCACTTTATAAAAATAGACTCAAAAACTTTGAATTGGGCCGATAGAACAAACAAAATCGAGGTAGCTGGAATGGCTTTTCTTTTGGTAATTTAGAGAGATTTATCATGTCAAGAACTTAAGAAAATAAAACTCTTTTCATAGCTTTAAACTTGGTTTCTTCTTTTTTCAGTCGTAATAATCTTAATAAGGAAACCATATTTTTCCTGAATCGTAATTATGGTTTAAATTTATACCAAACGGACAGCTAACAACCCTATATGACATTTAAAATTTAATTTTTGTATGCGTCATGCAACAATAGACCCAAATTGTGATCACACCAAGTCAAACAAACGAAAAACTACTATCCCAATGATCTTTCAAAATTTATAGAGAAATACAGCTGAACCAATGAAAGAAATTTAAAGCACATTAAACAGGGCTTTAATAATCGTATTGAAAGCTTTCTATTGAAAAATGATGATGAAGGAATATTGGATCCAAAACAATTTTTCTACAAAATAAAACCTCGAGTTATAAATCTTCTTGAAGCAAGTTTACAGAAAATCCTCTGAATTAGGCTCAAGGAAATTGATATGTTACTTAGAAGATACATTTCATTATATAATCCATTATAGAAATCTCCAAAAAGTAGTTTAAAGTATGAATTGAAGTTTTCATACATTCATAGAGCTCTTTGATTCAGACAATGGAATTGATTAAAAATTTCATTATATAATCCCTTATAGAAATCTCCAAAAAGTAGTTTAAAGTATGAATTGAAGTTTTCATACATTCATAGAGCTCTTTGATTCAGACAATGGAATTGATTAAAACTCATACATTCATAGAGCTCTTTGATTCAGACAATGGAATTGATTAAAACAATATATTGATCTTAGTACTTTGCATAGATCAAAAGCTGTTAACACTTTCTGATCTTAAGCTCTTATGATGGAATTTGTATTTATCACGAGGAATGACACTAATTTTGGGTTCTTAAGTATATTCAAATGTTCAACAGATGCTTACTATTGGCAAGACTTATTCTAATATCATCATTAAATCTTTCGGTTGGAGCAAAGTTCGGTTTACTAAAATTATCACAGTTTAAAAAATTATTAAATTTATTTTTGGTTTGTCTTTTACTTTGTTTGCATTTTAGATTCATATAGATTAGATTTCTCAAGTATAGAAAAATTAGCGAATAATTCATCTGATGAAAACTTGATATTAAACAGATCCTTTTATAAAAATGACGATTTATTATATAGATTCAGGATAATTTTGGGGTGCTATGCTTAAGTATTGAAAGATTGAATTACAATAATTATTAACTGACGTTAATGTGTATAACTTTATATGTTCTCGCAGGCATTCTACTGCTAATAATAAGTGTATGGAAAATGTTATCCCATCACAAAGCTCAACATATTTAATTTACTTCGACTGCAATAATTTATATGGGTGAGACATGTCTGAATTCTTATCATATGAGGAATTTCAATGGGATAGAAAATACGGATATCAATATAATGATCATTCTTCAAAGTTCAGAAATTGAATATATATATTTGAAGTAGATTTAACTTATCTAGAATCACTTCATGACTTACACAATGATCTACCATTTTGCGCAAATAATATAAAAATCCTCTGAATTAGGCTCAAGAAAATTGATATGTGACTTAGAAGATACATTTCATTACATAATCCATTATAGAAATCTCCAAAAAGTAGTTTAAAGTATGAATTGAAGTTTTCATGTATTCATAGAGCTCTTTGATTCAGACAATGGAATTGATTAAAACAATATATTGATCTTAGTACTTTGCATAGATCAAAAGCTGTTAACACTTTCTGATCTTAAGCTCTTATGATGGAATTTGTATTTATCACGATGAATGACACTAATTTTGGGTTCTTAAGTATATTCAAATGTTCAACAGATGCTTACTATTGGCAAGACTTATTCTAATATCATCATTAAATCTTTCGGTTGGAGCAAAGTTCGGTTTACTAAAATTATCACAGTTTAAAAAATTATTAACTTTATTTTTGGTTTGTCTTTTACTTTGTTTGCATTAGCAAGTATAAACATGTATTTGAAAAAGGGTATACCCCAAACAAAATGTGATTACAAAATATCAAATTTCTTCGAAATAAAAACACTCGTAATTCACTTAATCAATTTTTATTTAAAATCGGTAGAGTTCTATTAAATCTTCCTGACATATCATTATTTTATATAATTAATTTACATATTTCTAAATCCTGGTATTTCGTCCATTTTGTTTTCGATAAATTTTAAATTGCAATCTTCATCCATCTCATACACAGTGTTGTTGATCTCCACTGTTTGAAACTCTGACTGCGGTTCCACTGATTGATGATTTTCGAAAATGAATTTTACAAAGCATATTGTCAATACAAGAACATCTTTTTGTCTCTGAAATTCCTCCATTTTCTGAATTATAGGCTGTGTTACTTTATTTAGATATTCCTGTTTAATATCACCATCCTTAAGATTTGTATTAAGTTCGATGTTTTCAAATTTGTATTCATTACATCGATTGATGTATTTGAATCGTGTTATAACCCGAACAGGTTCATATACACCATTTTTTAGATATTTTTGAATGTGTTCTTGAAATTTGTTTAAGTAATGTTCTTCCAGTAAATACTTCAGCGCATTTATTCCGAAAGCCAGTTGATTATGCACCGCTAATATCATTTCATCCCATACTGGGGTGAATTGTATCTTAAAAGTATATTGTTCGCGAGGAGTCTTTACGATAGATTTTCCTTCCATTTTATTTCTGTAATAACATTTTTTTATTTACTACGCATATATTAATTACTCTGCAACATACCTGATCTTCCTTCCTTTCCTGAATCTGGTCTATCTAAATATTTGCCTCAGCTTTTATAGCAAGTATTTTACCCCCCACTGGAAATTTTTAAAACTTGAACTGCTTAAAATTAAATTAAATTGAAGATTTCATTAACGTTATTCCCTTAAATAAAGTGTTATATATCAATGTCAAAGGCAATTTTTTCATCTGAGAATAAAACGATTGAATTACAATGTTTAGATTCCATTCGCTGCGAGTTTAGATACTCTAAAAAACAAAACAAAAATCTGAATGATGAAGACTTTAGAATAATCCATAATGAATTTAATAAGGAGAAAGGGGGGTTTTCATATGATTACTTAAATTCTTTTGATAAATTTAAAATGAAGCATGTGTGCCCCTCAGGATTTTTTAATAAACTTAGCAATAACAAGAAGAATATCAGCATGTCGTTAATGTATGGAACAAATTTAATTCTACATAAATATCTATGAGTTTAACCCGAATCATTATTACACAACACCAGGATTGTCATGGGATGCTATGTTAAAACACATCCAAATTAAATTAGAATTATAGAAATGTATTATATAATTTCATGAAAAGCGGTATTCGGGGAGGTTTAACACAATGTTCCTTACGATATTCTCTATCTAATGAGAGATTTTGATTTTTTTAAAAGGGTTAAAATATTTGGTTTAGATTGATGTTATTAATTTATATAGATGAGTTATTTCGCAGTCACTTCCATATGCAGATTTTGTTTGGATAGATAATTGTTATATTAAAGATTAGGATTGAGAAATTTTCCAAATATCTTTTAACGTGTTCTCAATAATATAAATTCAATATTTTTTTATTTCCCCAGCATGTTTTAACATGTTAAACAGCTTACATTTAAACGGAAATTGCGGTTATAAGAATTTTTTTTGTTAGGGTCTTATCTTTGATTAAATATCAGTTCGAGTATAAAAGCCAAGTATTTTTAGTTAAATTTTTAGTTTTCAATGTAAAGTCAATCAGTGAAACTGAAAATACATGAAATTCGTGTTCCTAGTGAAATTAAAATAATCTAACATGCCTCAGCTACCAATAATCAATGAAGCAGTCATCGAAGACTTTGAAGTGCTCGAAGAACTGAACTCTGCAAATTTTAAACCTACGATTGCAGTTAAAGACATGGAAGAGTTGTTAGAGTATAAAATCATAGGATGCAGCAATGTAACAACGAAGTATGGGCCCAGGATCCTTTTAGAACTAGAGAATTACCAAGTTTTTCTGCCGCCGAGATACAGCGCTAAAATTACTCACCGCACAATCGAGAAACTTAACGATGGAGGCTTCTATGTTGTTAGGAAACTAGCAAATGGGAACTATTTTAATTTAATATTTACAAAAATAACATCTAGTAATGGATATTACTTAAATTTGTAAATAAATGGAAAAAAGTTTTATTAAATATATGTTTATTTTAACTTCACCTCTCCCAATTCTCTATATGGATCCAAATGATATTTTAGAGACATACATGACTCTAGAAGATGGCAACAGGAGTCTAATATTACATTTGATATCTGATGAGCCGATTTCTTCTACATTTAATTTTTTGATTTCAATTTTATACCCTGAATGTACTTGGTGTATGCAATTAGTGGATCCTAACTTCGCTAGGAGATAAAGTAATAGGTCGATTTCTGACAATAACAGATAGCATGTAAGAAAAACAAAATCGCGACGAATCATTAAAGCTGATAGTAGACCTGATATAGCTGTTCATAGACCTGCTAAAGCTGGTAATAGACCTGTTAAGGCTGGTAGTAGACCTGCTAAAGCTGGTAATAGACCTGATATAGCTGTTCATAGACCTGCTAAAGCTGGTAATAGACCTGTTAAAGCTGGTAGAAGACCTGATATAGCTGTTCATAGACCTGATATAGTTGTTCATAGACCTGCTAAAGCTGATAGTAGACCTGATATAGCTGTTTATAGACCTGATATAGCTATTCATAGAGCTGATAAAAGTTGTTCTTCGACCTAATAAATGAGAATCAGATATTTGACCATCCGCTCTTGCCGTCATGATAAATCAGTTAACTTATAATTTATGCATACTTTGAAGCTCTAGTACCTTTTATTTAACCATCAGTTCTGTATTATCTTTTAAGTCATATTTGCTGTACAAAGATTTACAGGTTGTTTCATAAAAAGCAATTAACATAGACCTATCGTTATATTATAAAATTTTTCGTTAATAAGGAAATAATCTTTCTCAATTTCAATCTTTGAATTTTGCTGTCAATTGTCGGGTTTTTTAGGCGTTGAAAAGTGAATTATATTCGACTATTCTGAGATATAAAAAGCAAACAAAAATGATGTAGCGATAGCGCAATGTGTAAGGGGTGCTACGGAAAGGGACTTGATGTCTTCATAATACTATAAAAGAAAAGGGATGAACAATGATTTAATAGCTAATACCAACACTTTGGTGGAACCGCTTATCTCTATTCATTTTTCACATTGTTTTCTCATATATAAAACTTATTTGTTGATTACCCATGAACCTCTCATAAAACTTATTTTTTGATCATTCCATAAAACTTCCTTCAAATTTAATTAAACGATCCCCGCTTATCTCTATATAATTTCGGTAGCAGCTAACTATCGATAAGCATTTTTCATATTTTTTGGTCACCACAATTCCTTTCAAATCATATGTAAAGAATTTAAATTTAAATTTAGAATTCTATAAAGATAAGCGGGGGTCATTTAATTAAATTTGAAGGAAGTTTTATGGAATGATTAAAAAATAAGTCTAATGAGAGTTTCATTGTTAATCAACAAATAAGTTTTATAGGCGAGCAAAAAAATGTGAAAAATGAATAGAGATAAGCGGATACTATTTAAGCAATGAATCACTTATGAGTTTTAACATTCACCAAAATGGAGAGAATTATAGAAGAAGTTCTTAAGGTGTTGAATATCCCAGAGGATTACGAGGATCCTCATGAGCGGCTGCAGGAGCTGGTAAATTCTCCGCTAACCCCGATAAACCTGGTTTATAGGTTAGGATGGGAGTCTGAGTGGTGCGAAGTGGCCACTCCATATTCGGAGAATTTGACGGGGTTGCGAACGGTTAGTTTTTAAAATTATTTTACATGTTATTTTTATTATTTTCTTCTTTATAGATTAATCACTCAGTTAGCGGAAGGAGGTGTGTTATATCCGTTTTCAGCGTCGAAGCGCTGGCCCTCGAGATGAGGACCCGGCTTGATGCTGCTAATCATTTAGAGGAGGATTGGGATAGCCCGGACGATGTTAGACTTTAAACCTATAAATTCTAATTTAATTTTGATATTTCAAAAACTATAAACCCTAAATAAACTGGTTTGTTATACGTCACTTTTATTTTGTTTAATTCTACTGCAGCCATATTTATTATAAATTGCGCAGTACTATGAAAATTGGGCTTTGCAATTAAAACACGAAGATCTAAATGGTTACCTCAACTTTCCCATTCTGTAGCTATCTTAATATCCCTTCTCCATGTTAAAACATGCTTGGAAATAAAAAAAATATTGAATTTATATTATTGAGAACACGTTAAAAGATATTTGGAAAATTTCTCAATCCTAATCTTTAATATAACAATTATCTATCCAAACAAAATCTGCATATGGAAGTGACTGCGAAATAACTCATCTATATAAATTAATAACATCAATCTAAACCAAATATTTTAACCCTTTTAAAAAAATCAAAATCTCTCATTAGATAGAGAATATCGTAAGGAACATTGTGTTAAACCTCCCCGAATACCGCTTTTCATGAAATTATATAATACATTTCTATAATTCTAATTTAATTTGGATGTGTTTTAACATAGCATCCCATGACAATCCTGGTGTTGTGTAATAATGATTCGGGTTAAACTCATAGATATTTATGTAGAATTAAATTTGTTCCATACATTAACGACATGCTGATATTCTTCTTGTTATTGCTAAGTTTATTAAAAAATCCTGAGGGGCACACATGCTTCATTTTAAATTTATCAAAAGAATTTAAGTAATCATATGAAAACCCCCCTTTCTCCTTATTAAATTCATTATGGATTATTCTAAAGTCTTCATCATTCAGATTTTTGTTTTGTTTTTTAGAGTATCTAAACTCGCAGCGAATGGAATCTAAACATTGTAATTCAATCGTTTTATTCTCAGATGAAAAAATTGCCTTTGACATTGATATATAACACTTTATTTAAGGGAATAACGTTAATGAAATCTTCAATTTAATTTAATTTTAAGCAGTTCAAGTTTTAAAAATTTCCAGTGGGGGGTAAAATACTTGCTATAAAAGCTGAGGCAAATATTTAGATAGACCAGATTCAGGAAAGGAAGGAAGATCAGGTATGTTGCAGAGTAATTAATATATGCGTAGTAAATAAAAAAATGTTATTACAGAAATAAAATGGAAGGAAAATCTATCGTAAAGACTCCTCGCGAACATTATACTTTTAAGATACAATTCACCCCAGTATGGGATGAAATGATATTAGCGGTGCATAATCAACTGGCTTTCGGAATAAATGCGCTGAAGTATTTACTGGAAGAACATTACTTAAACAAATTTCAAGAACACATTCAAAAATATCTAAAAAATGGTGTATATGAACCTGTTCGGGTTATAACACGATTCAAATACATCAATCGATGTAATGAATACAAATTTGAAAACATCGAACTTAATACAAATCTTAAGGATGGTGATATTAAACAAGAATATCTAAATAAAATAACACAGCCTATAATTCAGAAAATGGAGGAATTTCAGAGACAAAAAGATGTTCTTGTATTGACAATATGCTTTGTAAAATTCATTTTCGAAAATCATCAATCAGTGGAACCGCAGTCAGAGTTTCAAACAGTGGAGATCAACAACACTGTGTATGAGATGGATGAAGATTGCAATTTAAAATTTATCGAAAACAAAATGGACGAAATACCAGGATGTAGAAATATGTAAATTAATTATATAAAATAATGATATGTCAGGAAGATTTAATAGAACTCTACCGATTTTAAATAAAAATTGATTAAGTGAATTACGAGTGTTTTTATTTCGAAGAAATTTGATATTTTGTAATCCCATTTTGTTTGGGGTATATCCTTTTTCAAATACATGTTTATACTTGCTAATGCAAACAAAGTAAAAGACAAACCAAAAATAAAGTTAATAATTTTTTAAACTGTGATAATTTTAGTAAACCGAACTTTGCTCCAACCGAAAGATTTAATGATGATATTAGAATAAGTCTTGACAATAGTAAGCATCTGTTGAACATTTGAATATACTTAAGAACCCAAAAGTAGTGTCATTCCTCGTGATAAATACAAATTCCATCATAAGAGCTTAAGATCGGAAAGTGTTAACAGCTTTTGATCTATGCAAAGTACTAAGATCAATATATTGTTTTAATCAATTCATACTTTAAACTACTTTTTGAAGATTTCTAGAATGGATTATGTAATGAAATGTATCTTCTAAGTCATATATCAATTTCCTTGAGCCTAATTCAGAGGATATTTATATTATTTGCGCATAATGGTATATCATTGTGTAAGTCATGAAGTGATTCTAGATAAGTTAAATCTACTTCAAATATATATATTCAATTTCTAAACTTTGAGTATTTTCTATCCCATTGAAATTCCTTATATACTAAGAATTCAGACATGTCTCACCCATATAAATTATTGCATTCGAAGTAAATTAAATATGTTGAGCTTTGTGATGGAATAACATTTTCCATAATTTTATTATTAGCAGTAGAATGCCTGCGAGAACATATAAAGTTATACACATTAACGTTAGTTAATAATTATTGTAATTCAATCTTTCAATACTTAAGCATAGCACCCCAAAATTATCCTGAATCTATATAATAAATCATCATTTTTATAAAAGGATCTGTTTAATATTAAGTTTTCATCAGATGAATTATTCGCTAATTTTTCTATACTTGAGAAATCTAATCTATATGAATCTAAAATGCAAACAAAGTAAAAGACAAACCAAAAATAAAGTTAATAATTTTTTAAACTGTGATAATTTTAGTAAACCGAACTGTGCTTCAACCAACAGATTTAATGGTGATATTAGAATAAGTCTTGACAACAGTAAGCATCTGTTGAACATTTGAATATACTTAAGATCACAAAATTAGTGTCATTCCTCGTGATAAATACAAATTCCATCATAAGAGCTTAAGATCAGAAAGTGTTAACAGCTTTTGATCTATGCAAAGTACTAAGATCAATATATTGTTTTAATCAATTCCATTGTCTGAATCAAAGAGCTCTATGAATGTATGAGTTTTAATCAATTCCATTGTCTGAATCAAAGAGCTCTATGAATGTATGAAAACTTCAATTCATACTTTAAACTACTTTTTGGAGATTTCTATAATGGATTATATAATGAAATGCATCTTCTAAGTAACATATCAATTTCCTTGAGCCTAATTCAGAGGATTTTCTGTAAACTTGCTTCAAGAAGATTTATAACTCGAGGTTTGATTTTGTAGAAAAATTGTTTTGGATCCAATATTCCTTCATCATCATTTTTCAATAGAAAGCTTTCAATACGATTATTAAAGCCCTGTTTAATGCGCTTTAAATTTCTTTCATTGGTTCAGCTGTATTTCTCTATAAATTTTGAAAAGATCATTGGGATAGTAGTTTTTCGTTTGTTTGACTTGGTGAGATCACAACATTGTCTGAATCAAAGAGCTCTATGAATGTATGAAAACTTCAATTCATACTTTAAACTACTTTTTGGAGATTTCTATAATGGATTATATAATGAAATGTATCTTCTAAGTAACATATCAATTTCCTTGAGCCTAATTCAGAGGATTTTCTGTAAACTTGCTTCAAGAAGATTTATAACTCGAGGTTTGATTTTGTAGAAAAATTGTTTTGGATCCAATATTCCTTCATCATCATTTTTCAATAGAAAGCTTTCAATACGATTATTAAAGCCCTGTTTAATGCGCTTTAAATTTCTTTCATTGGTTCAGCTGTATTTCTCTATAAATTTTGAAAAGATCATTGGGATAGTAGTTTTTCGTTTGTTTGACTTGGTGAGATCACAATTTGGGTCTATTGTTACATGACGTATACAAAAATTTAATTTTAAATGTCATATGGGTTTGTTAGCTGTCAGTTTGGTATAAATTTAAAACATAATTATGATTCAAGAAAAATATGGTTTCCTTATTGAGATTATTACGACTGAAAAAAGAAGAAACCAAGTTTAAAGCTATGAAAAGAGTTTTATTTTCTTAAGTTCTTGACATGATAAATCTCTCTAAATTACCAAAAGAAGCGATTCCAGCTACCTCGATTTTGTTTGTTCTATCGGCTCAATTCAAAGTTTTTGAGGTTATTTTTATAAAGTGCTGCAACGGCAACAAACCCGGAAGCTGACATTTGCCAAAATTAGATGACAAACTAAAAGTAAACTGAACTCGGTGAGATCACAATTTGGGTCTATTGTTACATGAAGCATATATGAAATTTATTTTCTTATGTTCTTCACATGATAAATCTCTTTAAAGTATCGAAAGAGGACATTTCAGCTACTTCGATTTTGTTTGTTCTAGTCTAAATTCACAGTTTTGAGGCAATTTTTACAAAGTGCTACAACAACGACAATGATCTTGTTCATTTCTTCTGCAGTTCAAGGTTGTTATATGGGTTTGGTAGCTGCTAGTTTGATATAAATTTAAAGCATAATTACGAATCAATGGTTTCCCTTATTAAGATTATCACGGCTGAATCATAAAGAAACGAAGTTTAAGGCTATGAAAAGATATTTATTTTCTTTGCAAGTTCTTCACATGATAAACCTCTCCAAAGTATCGAAAGAAACCATTCTAGCTATCTTGACTAGACGTTTATTACTTATTAACGGATTTATGCAAAGCGATGCATGTTATTTTTAAACATCAGATTTTTTCCCTTAATTACAGAAATTCCTTTGGCTATTCCTCAATGGTGTTATGACGTAATCGGTGGAATGACTTACTTGCTAGTTGCATAAAACACGAAATTATTTAATAATATAACCTCGAATTAATGGCTATATTTAGATCTGGAAAAGAAATTGCATGATAATCTTTTAAAGTTTGAGGTTACAATATTCTGCTTCCAATTAAATTCGCATCATGTTATTTCATTTAGCTGATAAAGGGGTACTTCGTAATTAAAAACTCAAGACAACAAACTCTTATTTTCAGCACGAGATCAGATTCATCTACAAAACCTTATCACTCAACGACCTTAACATTGCCGCCAAATTATTAATTTCTACGCAGTCACCAGCTCGCTTATCAATCACAGCTCGACCAGAAAAACATGTTAAAACTTGCTTGAAAACAAATGATATCATAGAAATAAGAATTTGCAAAAGAAATTAAAAAATAATCTTCATCTATTTACTCAAAGTGGTGAAATCTTTTATTACGCAATATTCTGTTTTTCCAACTAAATTCGCATCATGTTATTTCATTTAGCTGATAAAGCTGTACTTCGTAATTAAAGACTCAAAACAACAAACTCTTATCTTCAATCCAATTAAATTCGCCTCATGTTATTTCATTTAGCTGATAAAGCTGTACTTCGTAATTAAAGACTCAAAACAACAAACTCTTATCTTCAACATCAATTGTAGCCTCCAAGACTGAATACCCAATATCCAAGATGGCCGACAGGTGCCTTATCTTACTAAACAATCTAGGTTCAGATCCAAGGTTTAGATCTAAGTCCAGATGCAAACCAAAGAAGAAGAAGACCAATTGTAGCCTCCAAGACCAAAAACCGCAAATCCAAGATGGCCGACAATCCTTATCTCTTTTCCTTATCTCTCAATTGTAGCCTATAACACCGAAAACCCAAAGAAGACCAATTGTAGCCTCCAAGACCAAAAACCGAAAATCCAAGATGGCCGACAATCCTTATCTCTCTTCCTTATCTCTCAATTGTAGCCTATAAGACCGAAAACCCAAAATCCAAGATGGCCGACATCCTTATCTCTCTTCCTTATCTCTCAATTGTAGCCTATAAGACCGAAAACCCAAGATCCAAGATGGCCGACATCCTTATCTCTCTTCCTTATCTCTCAATTGTAGCCTATAAGACCGAAAACCCAAGATCCAAGATGGCCGACATCCTTATCTCTCAATTGTAGCCAATAAGACCGAAAACCCAAAATCCAAGATGGCCGACAATCCTTATCTCCCTTCCTTATCTCTCAATTGTAGCCTATAAGACCGAAAACCCAAGATCCAAGATGGCCGACTATCCTTATCTCTCAATTGTAGCCAATAAGACCGAAAACCCAAAATCCAAGATGGCCGACAATCCTTATCTCTCTTCCTTATCTCTCAATTGTAGCCTATAAGACCGAAAACCCAAGATCCAAGATGGCCGACAATCCTTATCTCTCAATTGTAGCCAATAAGACCGAAAACCCAAAATCCAAGATGGCCGACAATCCTTATCTCTCTTCCTTATCTCTCAATTGTAGCCTATAAGACCGAAAACCCAAGATCCAAGATGGCCGACAATCCTTATCTCTCAATTGTAGCCAATAAGACCGAAAACCCAAAATCCAAGATGGCCGACAATCCTTATCTCTCTTCCTTATCTCTCAATTGTAGCCTATAAGACCGAAAATCCTTATCTCTTTTCCTTATCTCTCAATTGTAGCCTCCAAGACCGAAAACCTAATCAGCAACCTTGACCTTTGACCTGCACATTGCACATTGGTCCAGAACATACATATTTATACTACTCAAATTTTCATTTATAAAAATATAAATATAAAAACTTTCGTATTACGTAGTGTTTTTGTCTCGCACTATTCAAAATTTATTAACTATACAAGGGTTTTGAAATTTATTTTATTTGTACAGCCTAAGCTAAGTCGTCGGTGGAGTAAGTGATAACGTGTTGGCCTCCTAATGCAGAGGTGCCAGGTTTGAATCCCACCGACGGCGACCCATGGTTGTTTTCTGCTGACAACAGATAACGATAAAAAGGTCACGGGGCTTGCAGAGAAAATGCCAGTGGTTCGGAATTCACATTAAATTGTAGGTCCCCTAGGGTTATAGGAACTAAAGAGAGATTACCAAAGTGAATTTATAAAATATTTTTATGTGTTAATACGAGTATAATCAAATTAATTAATTGAATTTGTAGCAAGTGCTACATTTTCTCTCAGGAAAATTACAAAACTGATGCGGCTGCTGCTTTACACGCATCTTCAAGGGATGCATGACTACAGCCCAAACTGTAACACGGTGAAATACTTATTTCTTCAAAAGTTAAAGCTTGTAAACCGACGAAAATAATCGTAAAAATCAAAATTTTATTTTCAATTCTAGTTCCAGATGTAGGCTCTATATGAATATATGTATGTAGGACCACATATTTTGAGAATCTTTTTGATGTTTTTCTTTTAAATTATCTGGACAGCCGTAAACATGTCACCATTCAACGCGATTTTTTGCCTTAATTTTTTCGACCTGTCGTACTATTGCAAAATATTTTCTAAAGAGACTTTGATTTAAATCTTGTTTAGTTTTATCAAAACGATTTCTTTTTCTGTGCTTGCAGGCAGACATAAGCTAACCTAAACCTTCTAGATTACCCAACACTCTGCCAAGAATTTTTTGTTTGGCTTGATGACTACTATCATCTACTTTAGTTATATAGTTATAGTTGCAGAATGCATATGAAGTGTTGCGCCAATAAGCGAATTTTTCAAAAGAGTTTGTTAACTAGGTTTCGCTTTTAAATTTAAATAAAATGAGTTTTCGAGTTATAGTTAAATTCGAAAAACATTTGCTAAAGCTGTATTTGAAGCTTAAAAATTATAATAAATTGAAATCTTTTTCTTAGTTCAATTTGTTCATAAATTGAGCTTTTGATGATACCATTTTATTTTATTAATAGAATTATATTTATAGTAACTAAAGAAAGAAGTATCATCAATCTGTAATATTTCCTTTGTCAAATAAATTCTTAATTTCGTGATCAGGTTTTCACTATTTTCATTAGAACTTCTGGTTAGAATTTAAAAAGATTGTAGTTGAGATTTTCTGTAACTTTTTCGCCTCCCAGAATCCTATCTGTCATTTAGATTGTTCTTGTGTTGAGTGCGAGGAGTTAAATTTAACCTTACGTAATAAGAAAATAACTTTGCACCTTTAGACTGGAGTTATACTGCAAGATTTGCTTTGCTTTATAATCACCCAGTGTTAGAATGAACATGAAAACAGCATTCATAGCATTTAAATGATATTTTATTGCTTTACTTATTTGACCTTGCAATTTTTTTTTTCATCAGACGTACTTTTGCATTCATTAAATTATAAAGAAAATTAAAAGCAACATATGAGAAATGTCGTAAAAAAAGTAGCTCATATTTTATATATCTCTCACCACCTACAGCGGACGTCAGATTTCCGCAGTCCCCAAGTAATGTCGGTGAATTCATTTGGCTTAGCATTTCCTTTCAAATTATGTAGTTGTAACTTCTGCGAACATGTTTTCTATGTTTGAAGGAAAAAAGTAACTGAAAAGTTCATAAAATAGTTTTTTTTTGATAAAAGGTACAGTAGGAAAGTATTTGATTGGGTAGACATAACTTTAATTTGCTGTATATGTGTGATTTAATTTAAAACTGGACACTGGCAAAATAAAATGCGTTTATGAAATTTAAACACTTGTAAACTCTTAATAGCGTATTTACATTCTAAGCATCAATATGCTTAAGCAAATGAATATGGTAAAGCTCATTAAGTGTTACATATCTACTGCCTTTTGCTCAGGGATTAAATCAATTACACTCCAATTAGTGCAATCCTTCCTACTCCCTGCAAATTAAAACAGCTGGATAAAAAATGGTGAACCAGTTCTAGGTTCGACCTACACATCACGACACAGGGTGGATTTCGTTTGTAAAGACGAACCACCCTTTCATGGTTTTTAAAACGAATATTTTTGTTGTAAGCGTGTTCGTGTGTTCAAAATTTACATTGATCAAAAGAGTGAATATCTTTGCAGGATATTCCCATTAGCAATACAACAAGAGGATAAAATGAGATTTCAACAAAAAGGTGGCGTCTGAAAATGAGAGATATTTCAGTATTCATTTATCATTCACTCTGTCAGAGGCATTTTGTTGATGATTGAATATAAGCCAAGTGTCACTCCAGTTGCAATGTGCAAAGGTTTTGACAAACATTTCACCTGTCCAACCCATGCTCTCTCAGTATCCAATTTTTCAAGTGGTTGGACAACTTCTTATATCTTCTTAAAATTCTATTTTCTACACCATAACAAATGTCCGTCAACATGGGAAACTTTATAACCTGGTTGAAAGCTGATAAAAAGTTTGTCGTTTAAGACTATCCCTTGAACGTACCAAAAAGGACATTACCTAGAGTACCTGCCAGATCTCGTGAATACGAATTTTAGAGAAGACTTTTGGTATTTTGCAAACATCTTTCGTGTTTGTTCGTCCAAGCTTTAACAAGTTATTTCAGACAGACGGACAATAAGCCAGTAGTCTAGAGTAAAACTTTGGTAACAAACCTTATTCTGCTCTCTCCACCACCTATACTTTGAGAAGTCCTTGAGAATTCGTAATTTGATCAATATGAGAAGAGGGTTATTCCATTAAATTTTCATTGCAAACACACACTTTCCCGCATTTATGGTCAAAGGGATTCATTCCCTACTCACTTACTTTGTACAAAAGCATTTGCAGTAAGTTCAATATTCGGTTGCCGTTGCTATCCAGCTATGGGGTCAAGGATATTGCAAACAGAGAACACGTGTATCTACACCAAAAACTGAAAAACTTGGACTACATATTGAGAGGAATCAATTAAGTGATGTAAAGTACCTTTGCAGTTCTCAATGTGATCACTAAGCTGCCTTGTTATGGAAATTTTTAATAAATATGTGCAATGCAATTAGGGTTTACTCAGTTGATTTTGTGAATTTTGCCAAATCCGAAAGAAATACGCTTAATCGTGCGCGTGCAAGAACAAATTTACATCAAATAATTACCTTTAATGACTAAAAGTGTAATACTCTATTTGGAGAGCTGTATTATATTGAAATAAACAAATAATACCAATATCTAATGTATTGGTGTTGTACCTATCGAAATATCGCAATAAAATCTTTCAATTTATGAGAGGTGAAAATAATGTAATAGAAATATCATGGAATATAATATTATACATATTAGTCACTACTGAAAATAGTTATAGGAATATTCTCAATACTTCAATTAAAACAAAATTTAGTTTTGTTTGCTATTAAAAAACAGCTTTGCAATATTTCCAATATACTTAAATACTTGAAGTATATACAAAAAAAAGGCAAATATTAACGGATGTTATAGTACAAAATTTCATCTTAATTAAAAACAAAATTTGAAATTTTTTAACTTTTATAGAAAACAGTAATGACGCATATTTGCTGCGATGTGATATAGCAACATTCACAAATCTAAAAACTGCGTCTTGTAACGTTGTAGAAAGTGTTTAAACAAAATATTAATCTATACTGGCTATTTAAATTTGAGGGGCAAATACTGAATAAGGTGATAATATATGTTGATTGTGACAAACAAGAAATTGTACAGGATTAGTGGCGTAACATATGCTTTATAAGGGGCTCACTTTGACCCCGCTTTTTTGACATGCAGATTATTTTAATCTACAATAGGTTACCCAGGGTAAAGCCACACTAAGGCCATAATGACCCATTGTGAAACCCTGGATTCCCATCCATAATAAAGATACCTTAAACTATTTGGAGCTACCGGTGAACAGAACTAGGTCTCTGAGATCAGCAGATCCTAGTTCGACTCTAACTCGGTAAAAAAAGGGAAACTTAAATACCGGGTCATGGGGTTGACTAGTCAGTTACAGAGGAAATGAGGGACGGTTTCCTCTTCTTCCTCATCTTGGAAACTCCTACAAACGTCATTCGGGGAGCGAGTATGTCAGCGTTGCTGTTTGACGGTAGCAAATCATTTCTAAAGAGATAATTGATATGGCACATTTATCGACTACCTCATCCAGTAATCGAGAATGCACACTTCTTCTATTCTGTGCTCAAGAATAATTGCGTTCTGCACAATCAAACCGAGCCCAAAATCAACACAGCAGATGTCTTGTCAAAAGTAATAGTAACAAGCTAGACCAAATAGACCAGAAGATAATCAATACCTCTTAGCGTGGTAGTCAACTAGTAGCCAGCATTTTAATTAAATAAATTATATGTTGCTGTAATTTAATTAAATAAATATGTATAATTAAAATAACGCGTTTCTTTTAATGTTAATGAAGCCGAATATTCTCTATTAAAAACAGATCAGTTGGATTACATCTAAGAGTTGAGCAATGTAACAAATTTTCTTTAAGAAACACGTGCGTACAGCTACAGTCTACCTATAAAGCAAGGACCCGAAATAACAGCCAGGACAACGCTATTGATACTACGCTCTCTAACTTCCAACCTACAGGTAGCTGGAGGGTTACCAAGCTGGTTAGTTATGTCCGAACCTAGTAAAGTAGTGCCGGTTCTTCGTAACGCGTCGGTTCTACAGTTGTCCGGAATGTCAATTCACCCCGGTACCCACGTGAGGCGTACATTTATACGCTCAGTCATGTCGTTCAGAGTTGAGCAGCATATTCTGATTTTAGGGGTTGTGTAAATTCCTGCGAAGAATCTAATAGCAGCAGTATGTGAAGATACAGATATTATTTAAGGACATTTTTCTGTTCGTCAGGCAATCTATTGCTACCTTTATAACCATGATTTCTGCTTTAAAAAACTAAAGTAATCTGGATACCTCCACCCACGTTACCTGCACTGATTCTCCCCATATTGGGGAGCTAGTCTTTGGTGTAGTCGATATTATTTGTTATACTACAGTCCAGAATTTTAGAATGTCCGTATTCAGTACGCGTCCAAGTCTGGATTGAATTGAGCCTAATGGCAGTCGGGGATGCGGTTTGCTTTCTGAAAACTAGGAATAGTGGAGAATGGCATTAAGAACTTTAAAGGGTGTACTTTTAAGAACACCGAGATCAGTAGTGCTTTACTCCTCTATACTTTCCCTAGTGATATCTCGTGGATCATCCTAAATAGTGCACGCCACCAGACGACCACCCTGTGTGTAAGTATAAACCTGAATGCTGAATAGAGCCAGTATACAATACAACAATAACATTTCACAAAAATGCAAAAGAGCATGGAAAATCTTAGCAAAACAAAGAATTTTTGAAATAGACAAATGGAAGAATACATCAGTGATGTAAATAAGAAATAAAAGTGTACCCAGTTTATTGCCTTGAGGTACACCAGAGCTATTACACCAGAGCGCACCCAGTCAGCGAACATAGATACAAAACAGATTCCGGCCAACTTATAAATAAAAATTACATGATAAGTTCTGTCAATTGCTTTACTAAAATCGGTGAATATGCAGTCAACCTGCTTACTAGCTTAGATTTCAGAGATACCGAGGTTATGAGGTAACGAAAGATCAACAATCCAGCATGGAATGCTACGTCAAAGTCCACCACCAACGGGAGCATTCAGAGTTTGAAGATGACAGTCTATAACACAATAAACACATTATCCGATTCGGTCCACGCATTACGAAGTTAGTATCAACCTCTCTAGGCACCCCCACCACACCCAAGACATTTTTGAACTGGTTCAAATGGCGGAACTTACTGCATACAACCTACAATGAATTAGCCAAATCGGTCACGAATTACGAAATTACGAAGGCATTAAAAAATATACTGGTCGAACTTATATACATAATTTCGTAACACTTATAACCATAATTTCGTAACGCATGGACCGATCTGCATGATTATATTTTTGTTGGGTAGAGTATGGTGCCCGATTGGCCACAAATTTTGTTGGTAGGGTGGAGGTGGGAAGCATTGGTTGAATCTAGCTTTGTAACACGTGGACACATTTGGATGGTTCTCCCCACGTTATATAGGATATGATCCGCTATTACTAATAGAAGAAAAACTTTGATCCAAGGGGTCGGATGAGGAAGAAGCGAGGAAAGTAGACTAACTTCTTAATACGTTGGCCGTTTTAAATGATTCTATTTTGATATAGTATGGGGTATGTTCTCCCATTAATAAGACAATAAAAATGTATGGGTGAGGCTTCTTTTCTTGTATACCGCATGATCCTATTTGCAAAAAACATTTGGACTGAGGGTGGCGGTGGGGAGGGGTGATCTAACTTTGGAGCGCCTGGATCAATTTGTGTGATCCTTCTTGCCTAGTATGGAGTATGTATCCCCATTGGTACCACGATAAAAATTTTATGGAGTTGTGTGTGGGTGGAGGTAAAGGAGGGAGCGGGACAAAACTGATGATGTATGATTCTCCATTACTACTATTAGATAAAAGGTGTCTTTTGGGTGGGGAAGGGGGTAATCTATCTTTGTTATGCGTGCGCCAATTAAGATGATCATGTTTTTGATGTATAGAAGTGTTGAGTTAAAAATTTTAAAGTGGGTTAGGTGAGGAGAAGGGGAGGGGTAGGATTGTTTCTTAACGTGTAACCGATTTGTATGATTCTGTTTTTTATGTATTAAGTTTTCAGTGCTCTCTCGTGGCCCATGTCGCAAACAGGCTTACTGCCATAACGCTGCCTAGGGCAGTGAATGGCTGCGGACCTTGGAAACTCGAAGCACAGTTTTGCCAATACGGCCGCTCTCTCGTTTCCTTCAATCCTTGCGTGTCCTCAGACTCACGCCAGTGTCATCTCATTTGATTAGGCACACGCGTTGAGCTTACGCACACACTCCAAGGCCAGCGCTATGTTGAACTCTGTACCATCTATGAGCTAATCACCGCCCGTTGATCGAGTGCCACCACTATCTTCTTGCCTCTCAGCCGACTCTCCAGCAAGTAATCCAGTGCGTAGACAAGAGCCAGCATCTCAGCCTGAAAGACTGAAGTGTTTGCCACAGACAAAGATGGATATTCAAATTCAGGTCCTCACCTCACTGAAGATTGCACCGCTTGCTCTCCCATCAATTCTGGATCCATCCCTGAAAATTGTAACGTCAGTTAGACGGGTTTTAGGGAAGGACCCAATCCTTATAAGCGTTTCGTGTCGTCTATCAATTACCCTTATCTTGCTTGGACCACCAACAGGCATTTCTAATTTTGGTATCTTATCTTTAACAAGTTGCAGTATTTTCCTAAGTCTTTGTTGTTTATTTGTTCTGTACCAATTTTCGTCTCGATCCATGCGAAGAGCTGCTGATGCAGCAGTTATCTTCACATATATGTATGTCTAATGGCAGCAAGCCCAGTATCATCTCTAACGCCATTGTCGGCATGGTTCGAAAAGCCCCTATTATCGCCACACATGCTAGCCTCTGAACCTTACTCAATTGCCTTTTTACCGTGGCCTTTAAAGCACTTGGCAACCAGACCACCGAGGTACATCGTATAATCGGTCTCACCACCATAGTTTGGATCTTGTATGCGGCCTTTGGTGAGATGCCCCACCTTCGCCCACGTTGATGTAGAGCAATGTTCGCTCTTCGGATTTTCTCCTCAACATGTCTTTTCCAGGTAAGTCTTGAATCTAGGACTCACCTCCATATACTTCACCGAGTCCGAGACAGTAAGTTCTTCCTCAAAGAGCTCTACTGATCTAAAGTCTAGATTCTTCATTTTCCTAGAGAAAACGATTATATCAGACCTCTTTGCATTTATTAAGATCTCCTGTTCTACACACCATTGCTCAACCACCCCATACATCTCCTTGTAGTGTCTGCTATAGCGCGTATATATATATATATATATATATATATAAATAGAGCCCCTTGCCATAATTGCTATGTCGCCGGAATACGCCACGTTGTGTGTGCTTTCTTTATCGAGTCTACGAAGTAATGAGTCAAGAGTGATGTTCCACAGAATGAGGGATAACACTCAACCCCATGGACATTCTCTGCCTATCCTCCTTCGCAAATTTTTTTTAACATATTGCCAATCCATCTCCTTACGGTAAGATTAGTTCCCCGTTAGATCAGAGCATCCTCCAGCCATCCGAAGTCTGTATTATCGAAGGCTCCTTCAATGTCCATTATTGCGGCCATCGCTATGCCTTTGCCATTAAGCTCTTCTTCTGCCACTCGCACCACCTGATGGAATGCTTAAGTGGTAGAAGTCCCAGGACAATAGGGATGGGGGATCGAACTGAGAAAATCGATTTAGTACGGATCGATCTTTAATTTTTTTCCGATTTCGTATATCGATAAATCGCCTTAAAAGGATCGATATCCATAGATCGAATAGATCGATTCGGTTTATTTTGATATTTCAATTTATTTCAGCATTTTGAAATTGCAAGTAATTAAACCTGTTTGTACATATGAAAATATAGGGTCATTATTAAACCAATTTATTAAATAATAGGAAACAGCCTTTGTAGCTTACAAATTTTGGGTATTTCAGAAATGTTGCTTATTTTACAAATCTTGGGTATTTCAGAATAGTTGCTTATTTAATCGGAAAACAATTTGCGATTATGGAGCAGAGTCTTTTTTGAAAGTACTCAGTCTTCATTAAAGGAACACAACTAAAAATGTACACCCGAAAAGTAAAAGAGAAGCACAACTTTTGTGCCACGTATTTGCAAGGGAAAAATTTTTTTTACTAATATCGCAACATGTCCCAGAAACCTTCCAGGAATATTATGAGTATGTACGAAGAACATTGTCGTAAGTTTTCTGGGAAGGTTTTTGGTCTTAGCCCTAAAAATGTATATCTTGGGCAAATTTTTTGAAAATATTCTGGGAATGTTTTATTCTTTCGTTTTAAACGTAAATCACCGCAAGTTAAAGTTGACAGTTCACTTTTATCTTCCTCCCTGTCTTCACCTTGCGAGAAACATGAGGTCTGTTTGTTTCGCTCCACTTGTAGTACACTTCTTACACTTAAGGCAGAAAAACTGTCAAAAGTCGTTTGTTTCGACTAGGTGTAAATTTTACACTTAAAATTTTACACTCAAAATCGTTTGTTTCGCTGAAATGGTAGCAATTCAAGTGTAAATTTTTACACCTGCTTTTGATCAAGTGTAATTTTCAATTCAAGTGTAATTAGTTGTCATTCATTTGTCAATTATGTCAGGACCTGTAAAAAGGCTTATTCTGTCCAAAGTTAGAAAGCCGAAGTATATTTATCTTATTATATATTATATAAATATATATAATTATATAAATAAATAATTAGTCATGAATTATATACCAAATTTATTGAAATTTTTTTATTATTTTAATGATTTATAAAGAAATGCAAAATTGTTTTCTTCACTCATAATTTAATTTAATCCCAGCAATTTTTGAAATCAAGAAATTCAACTTTCAGTTATCAAATTAGCTATCAAATACAAAAGTCAAGATGGAACTGCACTTCGCCGTTTGTTTCACTAACGTGATTGTAGGGTAAATTTTACACTTTTGACGTCACTTGACTTACACCACAATTGCATGTTACACTTAATTTACACTTGCTGTGCAGCGAAACAAACAGACCTATGACTACCACTCAGTTGAAAATTTCAAAATGGACGCAGTTCTGGTTTACTATTCAAATGCTAATTGTGATCGAAAACACTTACACACTTTTCATATGAAAATGTTTTAATAAAAGGCTATCTAAGATTTTAAAGCACGCAAAATAAATTCTTCGTCTTTTTAATTTATTGTGGAAAGGTTTTTTACACAATTCACCATTGCGTAAATGTCTAAATCCATATTACTTTAAAAGTGTAAAATCTGCCTAATCTGAGACTTTATATTAAAAAAACTATTAATAAGTGTCAAATCTTTGATAGAGTAAAAATGGGCAGAACTCAAAAAGATATATATGCTTCTTTCAGGAGATTAAGATCTACGTCGCATCTACGTGTATTCCACATGAGTTCATTACTAGGATTATATGTGACAGTATACAAACTTGTCTATTCCACTAGTTATATTCTACTTTGTTGATGTGGCAAATCCGCGTAAACGGAGTTGGGTCAATTCGTTGAGCGGTACGACCACCATCCCATGGGTCGCAGGTTCGAGACCAGGTCTCCCCGTGAGCTTTTAATAAGAAATTAAAATAATCCACTTAGTGTCTGCGCTGTTCTCTATCTTCCCCTACTCTAATTCCCTTCCGGCTTTAGCCACGTCGGATAAAAAAAACTAATATGCATTACATCTAGGATGTCGGTATACAAAATCCAACTAACTTTCGAAGCAATTACAAGTTGCATCGTGTATTCCAAAACTAATTTGTATAAAAACTTAAAATCGCATAATCGAATATCACTTATTTTAGATTTTTCTTTAAATAACTTATTTCTTTCTCATTGTGGAATCACCAAACCAGAAATAAAACATAACAAGCCACAACAATAAAATATTATAGCGATCACAAGCGCATTCACCTAATAATTACGATTGTTTAAAAAAATTTTTACATTTGTCGGATTATTACACACATGAAAGATAAAATGAAAAAATATCACGACTTAGCTTGTTTTTTTTGGTACGTCTTAAATAGATCGAAATCGGAAACAAATAAATCGATTCGAGCTGAATCGGTCCCACGTAAAATCGATTAAAAAATCGGCAGATCGAAGGCTTAAAGATCGATCTCTTGAGATCGAATCGAAGATCGCCCATCCCTACAGGACAATAAGCGTGCTTGTTCCTACTTAGTGGATAACTAACGAGAGCAGTCCCTTCGATGTGGTGAGCCACAGTCCTTTCCATTGCTTTTAATATGCATGGGATTCGTAGCCAGTTTCCTCAAATGCAACGGCATGTCCGATTTGTAGCTTCCCGGAAAATGAGTTTCCAGCAGGATTTCATTTGTTTCATCCCAGGTCCCTGACATCTTTCCCGTTCTGTCCTGAACCAGTCTTTTCTTTCTACGTAGAGCTTTCTTAATGTCTTTCTTTAAAGCCTTGTATCTGCACTCCTTCTTCCGTGCTTTCAGTTCCCTGTCCCACCAAGGTGTTGGGTCCTGGCCTACTACTTCAGTTAGAGTGCAGGATTTGCGATACGCCATTACAGCTTCTCTCTTAACACCTCCATATACTTTTCACTGTTGGTGTTCTTAGGTAATCTGATTAGCGTCCTACTATGAGTCCTGTTTACCCCATATCAAATGTCAAAGGTTATGGCCATATAATCTGACAGCGTCATCACGTCAGCTACTCTCCAGTTGAGTACTCTATCCAATAACTTAGTATTGCTAAGGGTGACGTCAATGGAAGGCGTAAGGCTTCCATCCACGGAGGTTGCTTCTGTCCCCCAGTTGAGAATTGCTAAGTTGTTACCTGCCGTGAATTCCAGGAAATTGTCGCTTCTACGATTGTCGTCTGTGCTGCCCCACACTGTATTGTGGGCATGCGAGTCACAACCTAATAATATTCCCAGATTTCTATCCTTGCAGTCTTACACCAGAGCGTCGACTTCCCCATTTGGGGTCGAAGCCGGTGAATTATATAGTAGATAGTCTGAGGATACGACCCACTCTACGACCAGGTCTGACGTACTGAGTTGTGATAGCAGTACCGCCTGAACGCCCCGCCTGACTAAAATGCAGAATCTCGTTCTGCTATCTAAATTTACGCAAAACAGGTTAGCTATTCTCGACGGATCCCTTTTATTCTTTTTCTGAATAACCAGGGCTCCTGCAGCAGCACGATGTCCAGCTTCTCTTCCGGCACAGCATATTGTTACATGCACTGTAGTCTGGCATAGACTACGAGATGAAAACGAAACCAAGTTGTACAATGCGCATGTCTCGAATTTCGGAAACCAGAAAAACGTCGGATGCCGTATAAAGTCAAGGCCGACTCGAACCTGTGGTGAATTAGTGTGGTGGAAATGAATAACGGAAATTGCTAGAACTAAGTTGCTGAACTTTCTAGAATTAAGCTAAGTAGCATAAATAGGGCTGAGTAGCAGACTAGTGAGTTAGTTGTATTTTAACCCGTGATGTGATAACTGATAATTAGAAAAGTGAAACGTTGCTATATTGTGAAGAAAACGTATAAAGGAAATTGTAAAGAGAACTAATTAAGTGAAGACTAATAAAATTGTGAACATTTGTGACTGTAAATAAGTGTCTTAATTAATCCGAAGAGCCCCATTTACGTTACAATATATTATGCCGCCTTACTGTGATGCAGATTGAGTTGCGAAACTTTCAGGGTGTTCCCACCCACCTCCCTCGGTACGGGGCCACCTCCATCCCTACTGGCGTCTCCCCTAATTATTTAGGTTGACTGCCAGTCGCCCTTCCGACTGACGCTTTTTCCGTCTGACCTCTGTTTGCCGACTGAAATTTGACGAAGGCCGACTGCAGTCCGCAGTTGAGTTTCATCCGCTTACCTCATCAGCTTTCGTCTTCAGTCGGACATCATACCGTCATGGTGGTTCCGAATTCGGCCGCGTCGCCATATCTCTCTACTCGGGACACCTTCTACTTGTAGGTATCTCCGATGCAGGAGTTCTGTTTCCACAGCCTCTTTATGATGATGTCATTGCCCTCAGGTTGCCGCGGGATAAAGATCATCATCCTCTTGATGTTTTTGAAAACATCCACACGTTCCACCTTCAGGTTCATTCCATCACATAGGGTGGACATTCCCGTGACGGTTTCACGCAGGCAGGCCTTGGATTTTTGGTTCGTACACCTTAGTGTGATTAACCAGTCCTCCAAGACCACTTTGTTCACCCCGATGTCACCCACCCTGCCAGGAATAGCTTCCAGACGGGCTCTCTTGAAGATTTGCACGTGCTTGGCCTCAAGGCCCTTCTCCCTGCCAGTGTCCATGACACCGAGACGGAGATCATTTGCCGCAGCTCAGGAGTAGGTTTTTCGCCCCCTCCCACCTTAGCTCTTTCCCTGTCCTGGTGAACTCTCCTCCTCTTGCCTTGGTCCAGAGCTCCCTATACCGTTTCCTCCAATCCTTTGGAAGTTGTCATAACTTCAGGTTGCTCCAGCCTAGAGCACTGGCTTCCTCTGACCTATAAAGGTCTGCTCCACCTGCGCTACCTTACCTTCACAACCTGTTCTCTACGACATCATTCTTAGTATTTGAAAAATCCATTTTTGGACAGACGATTTGGGGGAGAAATACGCGGACCGGGAAGGCAGAGATCTCCCATACCAATCCTACTCAATTAGATTATAACAGAGGATTGAGCTGAGGAGATACTATTAGCGATCCTTTAACCCCGGATCCTGCGAAAGGCACCAAACTGATTTGGGAAGACCCATCCTCAGATGGCTCTTCTCTCAGACTCCCTCAGCGTAGCTCAACAACCTTGGAGTAAGAGGATTTATTTAAGAGGTTTACTCCTCTCGTACTCTGTGTTAGCTTTCATGGTTATAACCCTGCAAATACCAGTGGTGCTACTTGAAGGTCACAGATACACTTCCATTCATAACAGCAGAATGGCTGACCACCTTATCACAAGTTTAGACATCGCTGATCTAAATCATTTATGAACAGGGCAAACAGAAACGGCCCTGTTTTAGTCTCAGTCCAGTTTTAAAATATACTCATGTTTAATTTGCATTTATAACCATGCCAACGTATTGGAATTTAAGCTTTTGATTATTCTGACAAACTTGGAGATATACCCCCATTAAAACGTTTCAAATACAGGGCATTTCGGTCTATTGCGTCAAAGGCCGCTCGAAGAAACGAAGAAACAATACATTTTTTCCTATCTTATCTCCAGGATAGTTAAATTATATTGACTAAATTAAAGATATTATCTTAGAATACTCAGCCCTAAACCCTGCAATTATTTTTTGTCAGAATCTGAAATTCCTTATCCCATCTATATAATCTATCTATTGCTATGGATGCAAACAGTTTTTCGTATGTATTGCTAAAGACGAGACGACTGTAGTTTTTTAAAACTTGGGAATATTATAGAAGTGAGAAAACTGATAGGGACTTCTCCGTTTTGAAATACAGGGTGTTTCAGATCTGACGTGCCAAAATGAGTGGGGTGATAGATCTCAACTCGACAAACAAAAAATTCTATGGCAGGGGAGGGATCTCAACCATTTGGGAGTTAATGCAATGGTAGGAGTTAGATCAATACTGTTAACAATTTTGTAAAGGCTATTGGAATAGTAGTTTTTTAGCGGTTGTTTGATGTGGCTATGTTGGGTAGATCAAAAGATAAAAATAAAAGAGCAATGTGAATACCATGAAACCCCCCCCCTCCTGTCATAAAATTTTTTGTATATCTAGTTGAGATCTATCACCCTACTCTTTTTGGAACGTCAGATCTGAAACACCCTGTATTCTGTTGTACAAATTTGTTACTTCTCCTAATAGGTTACAGGAAAGTTTTTATAAAATTTATATAGAATTCTGTCTGCGCCAGGTGTTTTTATCTTTTGTTTTATAAAGGACAGCGAAGACATCATTCAAAGTGACTTAATTATCCAGCAGCGGGCAGGTAATCATTGGTTCAGCATATAGTATATCAGTTCGCTGGCTACTTTTAATTAGAAGAACATAGAAATGATTTGCAAAGTCCACCACAGTAATAGCAGGGTCCACAGAAACTCGCTTACCCCTTATTTCTTTAGCTATTTTCTTCAAATCCTTACTATCATTAACATTTGATAACTTTTTACTTATTCCATTAATATATGATTTACTTTTAGCTCTACAAATATTCATGTTCACCTTATTAGCCTCTAAAACTTTCACTTTTCAGTATGGCCAATTTGTTTTCCTATATAAATTTAGCCATTTTCGTTCGTTTTCCCTCTGTCAGGCATTTCCTATCGAACCACGTTGTTAGAAAAGTGGATGACGTCCTCTGGGTATTAATGCACTCGCTTTAATAATGGCTCTAGTGCTTCGTCTTCACTATTAATATTGTCTTGCTGACTAACACTGTTGATCAAGCTCAACATATTATCTTTATACCTTTCAGTATTTTGTATATTCCAAATTAATCTTGTTGTATTTTTAAAAGCCGGAGCAAGTAATTCTTCACATTGCTCTGTGACTACATACGTTGATTGGTAAGGCTGAAAAATGCTAAAAACAAGGACCACAAATTATGTAGGTCTAATCAAAATGGCAACGGGGTATTTTAAAATCTCTAAGACGTAACATTTACACCGGCTTTATATTGGGTCAACTGAAGATAATATTAAAAACAATCGTAAAGCATTTTGGCCTTATATTAATTTCAAAATATTCAGGTTTCCCTATCAATATGGAATTAAATCGTATTCAATCTAACCTGAGCGATAGCTCCGATTTGTTTGCGAATTTTCTTTCGTTCTACTGCTTCGACAACATAGACTCTATTTCTTGCGTAATGATGCTGAGACTGTCTTGATTTGTGATATATAGAGTTTACCGAATGTGAAGTGAAAAATTCCCGAAGAGGCTTGCATTGTGAAACCTTTTATGATAGTGATTTGATCCCTAATATCTTACTGAAAAATTGCTGCAACTCCTTAGCCCCAGCAATAACAATAACCTTCAATCTCTCCCTAAGCTTAGGATATTCTTTGGAGGAGTGAAAGTTCTCTATTATTAATTTAAGGCGGGTTCTGACAATCTGGTTATAGACCCATAACAAAATTATTGCCTGTTCCTAAATGTTTTGAGAGTTTGGTTAAGGATAAAATCCATTTCCATGTTAAGGAAGACATATGCCCTCAGCAGCAGGGATTTCACCTGCACTGATTTAGTTCTGTTTAAGTGCTATGTCTCTGATGCGATTGAGGAAGGTTCTCAAGTGGATGGTTTTTATACTGTTAATTTGGGTCTTCTCATTAGAAAATTTAAGACTATCGGTTTTAAGGCTGCTCTGCTTGATTTGTTAGCGTCAACTAACTAACCGTTATCCGTGTATTAAAGTTGATTTCTTTCAGTCTCGTACTTTTAAAGTCTTGTCTGGTGTTCCACAGAGTAGTCACTTAGGCCCGTTATTATTTGTAATCTTTATTAACGATGTGGTAGATATATTTTCCTTTGCACACACGTTGTTGTGTGCGGATGATCTCAGGTTTTTTTCCTATATAAAGGATCTAATTATTCAACTGGCGGTTTCACCATTGTGCGACCTAATAAGGTTATGGATTTCGGGGTCATTTTTGACGCTAAACTGTGTAGCACTTTACATGTGGACTATATTTGCGCTAGGGCTTTCAAAATGCTCGGCTTCATAACTTACACTTTGAAAACTTTAGAAACTGCTTCACTGGTGTGGTGTCCATATACGAACCGGCTTGCATTCAAAAAAGCCTCATCAGATTGAATTGGCAAGATGGTTTTCTTAATTACAAGGCTAGATGTATTTTTTTGGGTTTGCAGAACCTGGAAAACAAAATCTTATCTTAGGCTACAAAATCTGCTCACCAGACTTGTTGATTTTATTTAACATCTACGTACCAGGCACTGCTCTTAGAAATAGGTTTTTATTACATTTACCTTTTCACTGTTTCTTGTATGGCCAACATGAACCTGTTTCCCTCTGTTCACGTCCCTTTAATGAAGTTAATGAGGGTGATGTTGTTTTAGCTTTTGATCGTTCTAAATTTAAAGATAATTCAACGTAAATGGGGCTCTTCGGGCTCGACGGATTAATTAAGACAATTATTTTTAATCACAAATGTTCACAAGTTCATTCACTTCAATTAATTAGTTCGTTTAACAATTTCCTTGACAATATTTCTTTACAATATTACATTTCACTTTACTGATTAATACCGATCACTTCACTGGTTCAAATACAACTAAATATTCCCATTATCACACGTAAACACTTCACAGTCTAAATCACGACTAAAACTACCTAGGCTACTGCTCAGCACTATTTATACTACTTAGCTTAATTCTAGAAAGTTCAGTCACTTAGTTCTAGATTTCGATGATTGCTTTTCTGTTGGGTAGAGTATGTTCCTTGATTGATACCATGAGAAAAAAAGTTTATTGGAATGGGGGTGGGGTAGGGGGTCAAAACTAACTTTTAACGCGTGGACCGATTTGGATGGTTCTTTTTTCGTTGTATAGAGTAGAAGACACTAAAAAGTGACAAATAAAATAGTTTTTAAAAAAAAAGTTGAACCGACTTCACAAAAAGCGCTAAAAAGCATAAAATAATTTTTAATTTTATATCTATTACGACATTTTGAAATCGGTGCAAATTAAACAAATAAAACAACTACAGTACCACAATTGAAAATAATATATAATACTACCTAAACGTTTCAGCTTACGGGATCATAAGAAATGACGATTAAATATTTCTGTTGTAGTTGTTTGGTTTGTTTGATTTGCACCGACTTCAAAATGTCGTGATAGATATAAAATTAAAAATTATTTTATTTTTTTTTAAAAACTATTTTATTGCTTTTTAAACCAACGAAGGAAAAGGTTCTCCGAACTTTGTTTTGTGTAATATTTTAAAGATATTGCATTTTTATTATGTTTACTAGGAATTAAAGAGACGGTATCATTTAATACGACTTTTTTATTTATAAAACTGCACAACTGTGACTTAATTAGTAAAACTTATAAATTATTGCTATAAATCTACATATCGCTGACATTCGACTCACAGTCACTGGAACTTTCTGCAATAAGTAATGAGGTTTTTACAGTATCACCTTCCAAAAATTTAAGATTTCAAGAAATCATGACTAATTTATTGAGTCTATCCGGCGCAAATCCACTTCATACTTTTGAATATATTCTTCCAAACAAAGTCCAATTTTTTTCGCTTACTGCCGAAGTAGGAGGTACACTTAAAAGTCTTATAGCAATGAGAAAAATAGTTTTAATAAAGCAAAGTCCTTGCCACCATAATCGAGGCGTTAGTAGTTGAATTCGCGCTCAAAGTACAGATTTACTCCAAAACCCAGATTGCGTTCTATATTCAGCCAAATCAGCAATTACTTGGGCCGTATCCAGGTTAAGAGTTTTTGATAGTGATGAAATGTATTCAATAAAACGCGGTTCTAACAGATGTGCTGTATAGTAAACTGATTGTAGACAAAATTCGCGTCGATACGTTCTTGAATTTTCAATTTGTTTCTATTCATCAGATTCTTACTTAGTGCGATTTAATAATAGCGACTTAATAGTGTTTACAACATCTTCAAATAATGCTGGAACATCAGGTAAAAGAGCACTATCGGAGTCTGTCTTTTTAATAGAGGTCGAAATCAGAAGTAAAATATTTCTGGCCTCTTTTATTTTCAGCCAGTTACCATCATTAAGAACGTATCCTTTTATTTGTTGATCAATTTTAATTTCTTGAGAAAGAACTGTCCTTTCTAGCACCTCCCTATTTTCTAATAAAGAATTAAATATTGACACTGAAAATCTCCATCTAGTGTTACTTTGCAGTTTCAGAGATTTCTGCGAACCTCCGCTTTTTCTTCTTTTTGTTTTTCTTCAAAAATAGCTAGAACAACATGCTTGCTACGAACATATTTGACAATAGATATAGAATAGATAGAATACATTTGACAATAGATAAATACAGGCAATTGAAGAAAATTTATAATTTATATCTTTCCATGCAGCCTTCATGATACTGAAGTTATCTGTGATAACAGCTGTAGACTTACTAGGACCAATTTCTTCTAGTATTTTACAAATTTCAGTACTAATAAAGTCTGAGGTTACTCTGCTTTTTTAAGGATATTTAGCTGATGAGTTTATGCAGAAAACAGAAGAGTCGAATATTTACTAAAATCCTCTTTATTGCACTTAAGAAAAAACTAAGTCTAATTCTAAAATCAAATGCCGACTAAACCGTTCCGTAATCCATACGCGTCTGGTTGTGCTTTTTAACCGATTTCCCAAAAACAAAGAGGTTCTAACTTCGACGCGTTTTTTAAATTTTTTTTTATGTCTGACCGGGCATAACTTCGTAACGCGTCGACCGATTTTGATGATTCTTTTTTTGTTGGGTAGAGTATGTTCACCGATTGGTACCATGTTAAAAAAAATTTTGGTAGGGTGAGGGTGGGGGGGGGTTGAAGCCTAATTTTGTAACGCGTGGTCCGATTTGAATGGTTCTTTTTTTGTTGTACAGAGTATGATCCCCCATTGCTAATAGCAGAATAATTTGGTCCTAGGGTGAAAGGTTGGAGTTTGGGGGAGGGGTAGTCTGACTTCGTCACGCGTGAACCGATTTGGATAATTCTTTTTCTATTGTAGAATATGATCCTTGGTTGATACTACGAGAAAACAAATGTTGGTTGGGTATGGGTGGGGGGGGGGGAGGGTGGAACCTAACTTTGTAACACGTGGACCGATTTGGATGGTTCTTTTTCTGTTGTATAGAGTGTTATCACCTATTGCTAATAGAAGAATAATTTGGACCATGGTGGGGGTTGGGTGGGGGGAGGAGTAGTCTAACTTCGTAACTCGTGGACCGATTTAGACAATTCTTTTTCTTTTGGGTAGAGTATGCTCCCTGGTTGATACCACGAAAATAAAATTGTTGGTGTGGTTGTGGTGGGAGAAGGGGGTGGAACCTAACTTTGTAACGCGTGGACAGATTTGGATGGTTCTTTTGCTTTTGTATAGAGTGTGATCCTCTATTGCTAATAGGAGAATAATTTTGTCCTATGGTGGTGGGGGAGAGGGAGGGGTAGTAACTTCGTAACGCGTGGAGCGATTTCGATGATTCCTTTTCTGTTCGGTACACACTAAGAAATTGCGTGTTAATTTTAACACTATTTTGTGTCTATATAGGTCCACACCGTTATGTGTCATTTTCACCACTTGGCAATTTGGTAAAAATTTACACTGAAATTTTGTTCAAATTATTACACTGAAACACGTGTAAATTATACTCCGATATGTGTAATTTAAAAACTCCAAAATGTGAATTTTATACCTTACTGCGTGTAGTTATTACACTTTTGTAAGTGTAAAATCAACACCTACCTGATTGATTTTGAATATCAGCTGTGTGATTCTGAACACCTTTCAGTGTATTTATGGATAAATATTTACACCATAGCGTGATAATTTCCGTCCACATGTGTAAAATATAACAACAAATCGTGTCAAATTTTCTGGTTGATGGCTGTCCTCTACCGGAAAATTTAACACAATTTGCTGTAATAGTATGTAGTAGGATGATTTAGGATGTTGTTTAGGATTTAGGATGATTTTAGTTAAGATGCCGAAGGATTGGCTACGGCTACTTAATGCAATTCCAAGAAAGTAGATGTCTAAGGAAAGTTACGTTCTTTTAAAAAAAACAAATCTAGTTACAGAGATAATACATTTTATTACAAAAGCATTTTATGTAATTGCAACAACCAACAAAAAATATACATAAATATATATAATTTTACAAAAATATATGCTTTGGAACTACAAGGTTTCCAAATGAACGTGGAAACATTTCGTATGGCTCTTTATATTTACACGTATTAAATTCTATTATATTGTACTGAACTGTTATATATATTTTCACCTTTTTTTAATATATATTTCACTTTTTTTTAAATATATTATAGTATAAAAACAATATTTACACAATAACAATTAAATACACTATAAAGACAATGCGTCTGCTCGAGTCAGCAAGTGGTACGTAAATGACAAGAAAATCAGACAAGATGCAAAGCGTTGCCCACTATACACTTTTTCGTGTTTTAAACACACGGTAATTGTTATATATTTGACTCATATCGGTGAAAAATCTTTGCTTACTCAAAATGGTGTAGATTTTACACTGCTTTGTGTATGTTGGAAAACTTCAAAGTCATTCACACATTTCAGTGTATTGTAAGAAAAGTTTACACGGTGAAATTTTAACCAAATCATGATTTTTGAGAAAGTGTAATATTTACTGCCTTAACGTGTTGATTTTAACACGAAATTCTTTTACTGCGCTCATTTTTAACACGACACGGCCAGATTTTTTACTGTGTAGAGTATGTTCCTTGATTGATACCATGAGAAAAAAAGTTTAGTGGAATGGGGGTGGGGTAAGGGGTTAAAACTAACTTTTAACGCGTGAACCGATTTGGTTGGTTCTTTCTTCGTTGTATAGAGTAGAAGACACTAAAAAGTGACAAATAAAATAGTTTTTAAAAAAAAGTTTAACCGACTTCACAAAAAGCGGTAAAAATCAAAAAATAATTTTTAATTTTATATCTATTACGACATTTTGAATTCGGTGCAAATTAAACAAATGAAACAACTACAGTACCACAATTGAAAATAATACATAATACTACCTGAACGATTCAGCTTACGGGATCATAAGAAATGACGATTAAATGTTTTTGTTGTAGTTGTTTGGTTTGTTTGATTTGAACCGACTTCAAAATGTCGTAATAGATATAAAATTAAAAATTATTTTATGCTTTTTAGCGCTTTTTGTGAAGTCGGTTCAACCTTTTTTTTAAAAAAACTATTTTATTTGATTTCACATCTGGCAGAAACAATTCGGATACTGTTTTTGTGTCACGATGAAGGGATACCGTAATTTCGCTATTGCCAAATCGATCGCAATGTTTTTGCTTAGATTTGCAGGTTATCTACATGTATATGCTTTTATAAAAAAACGAGTTGTGAAGTTGTTATTAGAAAATTAAGCACGTCTCTACCGCAGATATTCGTGTAACTATCAGTTATAATACCAAGGGTTACGGCACTGCTGATTCTTTCTTCTGTTGAATTCTCTACCCGCAAGTATTCTGCTTCTGCAAGAGGTTTGGTTAATGAATAACGGTTTGGTATTTCATATCCAGGATAAATTAAAGCAAAAGCATTCCTCCAGTGACTCAAACGTAGATAATGGAGCTCATGAAGCATAAACAGCTCTAGTCAAAGCAGCGTCAATTTGATCCTTTCCCGCTGAGCGCAATACAGTGATAAAGTCAGGTTCACATGATGTATCAGTGGTTGTAGAAAATGTATTTTTCGAAGATGTTTCTGCAGGTACCATGTCTCCACTTATAAAACACACACGGTGCAAACATTTCCGTTTAACCCTTAAATATCTGCTATGACAAAAGTTTTGTTTTGTTTGAAAAAAGTTGTTTTTCTAACGCGTTGCATGCGAACTGAAATATATTGCCAAATAATTTCTTATATGCAGCAAACTAACTTGAATCAGGTATAAATTTCGTACGTACACAACATTTATCAAAACATTTTGTTCAAGTATAGAGTGACGACATGTAAAACATTAAAATATTTTTAATTCTAGGAAGTTTTCAACAAAATGTCTGTTAGGTGGTGATTAGCAAATGATACATATCCAATCACATCGAATATTTTAGACCTAATTGTGTAAACGAACGAAAAGAAATGAAAGAACATTTCTTTTTTCGGATTTGCAATTGAATTTCTTTAGTCAATATAATGATATTTCCAAGATTTCTTTACAATTGCCTGTCCTTTTTAGACTAATTGCTTTACTGGCACATTAGGTGAGTACACAGCAGAACTTTTATTACCTAATATCTAATGCATGCACCTTCGATTGTTCTAAGAATTTATCAAAACAAAGCAACGAACTGATCCAGGATATTTAGTTAAGTAGTAAAAATTAAATGTAAACAAGGTGTTTTTTTTAACCTGGTGCTTTTAAGAAATAAATATGATTTAAAACAATGTTGATTAGGTATTTAAATTAAAAATTAATAATTAGCAATTGAATTAAAATAATACAAAATATAGAAGCATTAGTATCAATAAAATATAATGAGCTTTTATTAAGAAATTAAAATAAAGCAATCCGTCTCTGGGTTGTTGTCTAGCTCGCAGGAATGCAAAAACAAGCCTTTCAAGTTTCCTCGCTTCCCTTACCCTAATTCCTTTAAGGCCAAAACCATGCTAAGGCACCAAAGGGTTGTCTCCTAGGATTTAGCCACATCGTATAAAAAAAACAACAATTTAAAGGAAAAAGTAAACAGCTTTACTTTAAACGGTTTAAAACATAAAAAGCCGAAAAAAACAGAAAAACCATGACGTCATCCTTTTTTCACGTATAGATTGAATCATGAAAAAGCCGATTTTTTATGAAAACAGTTGTATATAAATGAAAGAAACCGCAAAAAGCCGGTTTTCCCGGTACTTTAATACCATTACATTTGAAACCACATTTCTCTTATTATGATGAGGGGAGCATACTCTAAAGGTGTTGGCAATTTCTCAATCAGGATGCAGGTATTTGCCCTTATTTAATCTTATGGGAAGAATGTAAGGGCCAATTCATGAATCATCGATTAATCTAGTTCAAACTTTTACGGAAACTTAGCCATACACTGGGATTATTAATTTAATAAATACGGCTGTAACTTCGAAATGAACAAAGATAGATCAACCACTTTGGTGTTTTCAGACTTACAATTAAGTTTCTTTTGTGCTCCCAAAATTTTAACAAAACCGTAGGCAACTCCTTATCGAATCGTCAATTAGTTGAATACCTTTTCTTTTATTTTGGCCTAACTCGGATTGTGCGATACGCCCAACCGCTTGAAGCAAACCCTAAGCTGATGAGCTAAGTGTTTTAAGAACAAACTTAATTATTATTCGCCTGTAAAATCTAGTCGAAATCACTAACGCCGTATGTTTTTTACTAATTATTTACGCACTAATGCACAACCAAAGGGTTCTGGTACATTATACGTATACAGAGGTGTTTCAGATCGGACGAGTCAAAATGAGTGGGGTGATAGATCTCACCTAGGCAAACAAAAAATTTTATGGCAGGGGGGGGGGCAATTTCTAACGTTTCGAAGTTACAGGATGTTTCATAAATTTCAGTTTTTCACGGTGTGCACATTACTCTTTCATTTTTATCTTTTGATCTACCAAACATAGCGATATCAAACAAACGTTAAACACTATTATTTCAATGACCTTTTTAAAATCTTCAACAACATTAATCCAGCTCGTACCATTGTAGGTACAATCACTAAAATTGAAAAAAATTTTGTGATTACCTAAAATTCAGCATTTTTCCAATTTTTCTCCGAAATTCATGTAATTAGTACACCTTCTTTTTATTTTGATTGGATTGCCCATCTTATTAACCTTTCCAAAAAGGTGCAACATGAACCGGTAGAGAAAGGGGGTAGAAATCTGTAGGTAGAAAACTTACCGGAAAATATTTGAAAATCTGGAATTTAACGAAATTAAACTCATATTAAGTCTAAAATCCTTTTAGTGGATTCAAATCGTATTACAATCAATCTCAGTAAACTACAAATTACTGGTTATTTTGAAAACTAATATGAAAAATTCAAATAATTTAACTTATTATGTAAATTGGCTTTTGCATTAATATTATTAAAATGTATTTAGCACTTAATTTAGATACGAATAGGCACTAGGTTTGGTGGCTCCACAAGAAGGGACTACGTTCGCATTATAAATATTCAATTCAGTCTCAACCTCTAATACGCCTCAGATTCCTTTACCAAACAAACTATTTGCTTTTTTGCGGAAAGTAAACGCAATATCTCGATTTGTAAAAGAACCCCTCATTATAGTATGTAAAAATAAATTTCAATAAATATTTAAAATTATCACGAATTAAGTACCTAAACATGTATTTTAAAGCTTAGACAAATACATAGGCAAGTGCTTTAAATGTCGAAAGCAATATCACTGTCCCAGTTCTATTTTTCCCGAAGTTAAATATTTGCTGGTGACGTTGAAAATCAGGCAGCCTTCATCCAAAAAGAACTTGACATCTAAAAACCCGCAAATTAATTAGTCGGCGGTAAATATTTGATCATCTAAAAAATTAATAAGAATTCACGATTATTACGACAGAGCGTAGCGTAACTGAAATAGATGTGTATAGCGAAGGCAATTATTAACTCCACCCACAACCCCTCCTCCAATACAAAACACTGAAAATATTAAAATTTACACCCCAATAAACGTAAATCAAGTTTTTAATAACTGACTTCTAGGAAAATTCTTTATAATTAGAAGATGAGAAAAAACCTCTCGACAAATTACTGTAGCCAGTAAGCCCGGGCCACTCACCCTTCGAGAGGCACCGGTTTTGCAATAATTCACTCCTTCCAAATTGTTGCTGTAGGCAAATATATTTTACCTTCCCTTCTATCTTTAGAGGGTGGTAGAAGTGTTCAAGGCTGATTCTGGTCTAATTAAACTTGGAGCGAAATAGAAAGGATAGGGGACCCTTGCAAGAAAGGGTACTTCAACATAGTTTTGACAGAAATCCAGCAAATTGCGGATATTCTTGAGGAAGTATCAAGCCAGTCTTAAATTCTTGGTAATTTGTCTGCCTGAGCCTTCGGGTGAAGTTGCGGTTCCTATCTGTTGTTGATATTCAATTAATTTCCAAGAGAAATTATAGGAAACTGATTTGTCGCTGTAAACGACAGAGACGATAAAATTAATAACGATAAACTTCCTGAGGGAAATCATTTGTGTTTTACGGTGGAAATTAATAAATTTTTGTAGAACTATCTGATTGAATTTAGCTGGCACTTCTAGAAAAAATGGAACATCAAATCAATCATCAAACGTCTAGGGTTATAGGAAATACTAATTAAAATTAAGAATATACAAAATTGAAGTTATGTCTAAATGGGGTCATAAATGGGGTCGATAAAGCCTTTTCCACGGCGTAATTAATTTTTTTCAGTTGAATTAAAATATTCGCCTCTAACACTTTAACACTTCTCTAAATGACTTGCGTCATAAATAACCTAGGATTTTTGATAAAGGATCCTCTCTTTATTAAAAATCCACTTCGCACCTTTTCCCAATTTCTTAACTCACAGTACGATAACTATAATTCCTCCTGCAGGGTAAGTGCTTATTTCAATGTAAAAAAATTATCAAAGAAGTAAGCACTTGCAAAAGTAATGCGATTTTCTGTTTATTTGCTTTACAGACATAATGTATTGTAAGTGAAGGTGACTGATACATAATAATTACTTGTTTTACTTAGCATTAAGCTAATTACCTTTTCCTGTATCTTTGATTCTCATTCAGTAAGATCTTTATTTTCACTGACATACCCTCGCAACAGTTACCGCTGCAGATTCGCTCTCCAACAAACTATTTGGTTTTAAAGTTATAAGCTGTTGATTATTTACATATATAGTATAAAAATTAGACTGCCCCCCCCCCCCCCCACTTCATCCGAACGCTAGGTCAACATTTTTCCTTATTGTAGCAATGGGGAATCATACTGTATACAACAAAACAGGATCATCCAAATAGGTATATGCATTAAGAAATTTGGTAACGCCTCCACCGCACACCACCCCAAACCCCAACCCATAAATTTTTGTCGCGGTACTAGTACATATTCTAAACATCAAAAGAAGAAGGGTCAAAATCGCTCCACACATTGAAAAGTTAGCCTACCCCTCTCCCCACCACCACCCTAGAACAAAATTATATCATATTAGCAAGGGGAGATTATATCCTACATAACATCAAAAGAATCATCCAAATCGGTCTATGCGTTAAGAAGTTGACATCCACCAACTCCCCCACTACAATCTCACCATTTAAAATTGTGTCGCGGCACTTATGGGGGAATATACTCTATACATCAGGAAAGGAATCATCCAAATCGGTCCATGCGTTACGAAGTTAGACTACTCCCTCTCCGCATTCCACGTTAGGACCATATTTTTCATTATTAGCAATGGGGGATCATACTTTATGCAACAAAACAAGAATTATCCAAATCGGTACATGCATTACGAAGTTAGGTTTCACCCAAACCCCCGAACCTCCATCTCACCCCCTCCCCCCTCATATTACTCATCTTTTCACCTGATTAATTTAAATTTAATAATTAACAAAGACCAAAGAAATTTTACTTCATCCGCTCGCTTATGCAGATGAGGTTTATGGTTAGGGTTCCGTAGCAAAAAGGAACCCTTGTTTCGGTCTGCCGATCAGAGTTGCCAAGTCGGTCGATTTCTGCTTTCATATATAAATTTATTAAGATGAAGTTTGGTATACGGATAAAATATTGTTTTACTACTACTTTTAGGATCTTTTGATCTAACCCTTCAATCGCGATTACTTGCTTGTTTCAAAAGAGCTCCCCCTCTAACTACTGACGCAAAATATCTGCAAAAATTCCTGAACGTCGCCTTTAGTTAATACTTTAATGGAAACTATAACGAGCACTGCACGAATCAATTTTTTATTATATTATTAATATCAGTATAATATTCAATAACTATTTTATTTATTATAATCCTAAAGCTCAGGGACATATCCCAATAAATATAAAAATAAATTTAGAGTAATGGAAATGGGTTAATAGGTTTTTAGTTAGGGAGTTTCGGACTGGAGAAAAACAAAATGTGCCTTCTACATAGGAATCAGGCCAACAATTTCGTTTCGTGGCCGTTGAAATAGCGATGGAAGAGTAAAATTCTAACGACATTCCGTCGATGCTTCAGAGAGTTGATGTCCTCAAAGATAGTGGAGACCCCAATAAGTTGTATAGCCTTTTTTTGCATTTGATCTAAAGCGGATAATGCGGTACGCTGTGCCTCTGCCAATATATGGGAATTATGTTCCAGTCTTGACCTAATGTGGGACTTGTAGATCAGCGCCAAGTACAGCCTAGCAAAAAGTACACGAAGCGATAGACGTCTTTTGAGAGAAAATCGACCACATCAAAGGCTATCTTCCAATAAAGAGGAACTAATAAAGAAAGAAGTGTCACAGAAAGAAAACGAATCAGGACGCTGCTGGAAGTGCAGAGAAGATCTACTCGAAGATGTGAATAATGGGAATGTGTCATCAGGCGAGGAGATGGAAGATCTACGAAGGCAATGGACACTTCAATGGAAGAAAGGCCTGAATTGATGGTGGAGTTGGAAATTCAAGGATGTAAGCCGACCAACGCTCAAATGGAGGAAGATGAGATTGTTCAACTTCACCGGAAATTTAAGGAGGCGGAATAATGCAATCAAAGTCTACGTTCTCAGCTGGAGCGGCTTTCGTGGTGCTACAGGGATCTTCAACTACATGACACCCAGCTAATTGATAAATGTGTAAATATGCGAGCTAAGCGTGAAGAGAGGGCCAACATGAAGGAATTTGAGATAAGTCACCTTAATTCTTTGTTCGAAGAAGAAAAATCTGATGACAACTAGAGAAGCAGTTGAGATCTGAGGAACAGTTCCCACAAGGTACAAAGGCCAAGGAATGGTTATTAAAACAGAAGAACTGCAGAAAGGCCATTGAGGATGAAAGCTGTTCGAGACGAACAGTTCTCAGAGGAGAGCAGTGTATCGTGCACAAGGTAGACCACGAAAATGGAAATAGTCAACCGTGTAATGCGCATGTCCCCGGTGGCCAGAAATCAAGAGAAGGAAATCTCAAATGGGGAAAATCAAGAAAGACTCGGACCCATGGTGTATATGTGAGGTGAATGAGTATAAATAGGGTTGAGTAGTAGCCTAGTTTAGTTTAGTTGTGAATTAGACTGCGAAGTGTTTATATGTGATACTGTGAATAGTTAGTTGTATTTTAACCCGTGAAGTGATAAGTTGTAATTAGAAAACTTAAACGTTATATTGCAAAGATAACGTGTAAAGGAAATTGTTAAATGAACTAATTAAGTGAAGGGGATAAAACTGTAAACTGTCTTAATTAATCCGCCGAGCCCGAAGAGCCCCCATTTACGTTTGAAGTGGGATTAATTAAGAAAGACTAAAAAGTGAACTTTCAAAAAAAAGTGTGATTGTGAACTAAAAGTGAAATAGTGCAGCCAATCTGAATATGAGGCGCAAACTGAAAGATATACGTGTTCAAGACTTGAAGGGAGAATTATGTAAACATTCCCTACCTATAATTGGAAATAAATTTGCCCTGGTAGTGTTACTACAAGAAGCCATGGAAAAGCAAGGAAAGGATCCAGACGCTTTTGTTTTTGATCACGACCTCGAAGAAGAAATTACTCCAAGGATGACAGATATTTTTAATGCTCTGTTGAAACTTAACTCATCAATGGAAGAACAGAAAGCAGCGATGGCAGAACAGAAAACGTCATCAGCCGAATTAAAGTCAGCAATTGAAGAACAGAACACTTCATCAGCCGAGTTGAAATCGTCACTAAAAGGTTCCGTAAATGAGTTAAAAGCGACGATGGAAGCCTCCGTAACCGGGGTAAAGTCATCGCTGGAAGAACAAAAGTCATCAGTAGCGGAACTTAAAGCCTCCGTTAAAGAATTAAAAGCTGAAATAGAAATGTCTGTGCAAAAACAGTTTGAAAATGTAGAAGCCACCGTAGAGAAGAAACTGGAACACATAGAAAGCTCAAGTTCCATATGGAAAAGAAAATCAGAGAACTTAAGTCGTATATAGAGAAGAAACTGAAAGAACAGGGTAGGAATTCTCACGAAATTTGTTGTTTCAGACAACCCGGTTGCCTTGTAAGTACGCAAAATTGTAAAAATGTGTAGAGCTTGAATTTAATAAAAGTGTGTTCAATCGGTTGAAGGGGAATGCCAACCGTTTTACAAAATTTTTACTCATGGCAGTCCAAGCGCTATGAAGTGTCAAAATCACACGCCAGCTCCCAGCCAGGCGACTGAGTATTTAGATGCAAGCTCTGGGGAACGGCATGGGAGAATTACAGATCATGCGCAAAAACTTGACATATTTATTCGTTGCTATGAAATATTTTTCTGTTGCCACAACATTTTTTGGGCATGCGCTTAATTTATTGAAACGGTTATGAAACCGGTATGGAAACCAGCACATGCGAAAGATTTACCGTCTTCAGCTACGAAGTCAAACACAGACACATTTGGCTTATCCCACTTCTGACACCAATTGTGACGTTGTTGGAACTCTTCAGGCTCGATGGATTAATTAAGACACTTATTTTCAATCACGAATGTTCACAAATTTATTCACTTAACTTAATTAGTTCGTTTAACAACTTCCTTTACACGTTTTCTTCACAATACACTGTTTCACTTTACGTATTTACACTTATCACTTCACTTGTTAAAATTCAACTAACTAACTAGGTGGCTACTCAGCAATATTTATACTACTTAGCTTAATTCTTGAAAGTTCAGCAACTTAGTTTTAGCAATTTCCGTTATTCATTTTCACCACAGGTTCAAGTCGGCCCTGACTTCATACGGCATCTGATATATAAGGTCTGTTCGATAACCAGCCCTGGAGCGCTCCAACGCGTTCGATACCAATCTGGAGCTGCTCCGAACTCATAGTTCTGTGTTCGATGAGAACTTTGTAGCTGCTCGGAAGTGCTCTCAACTCGCCCCAGGAAAATGTTGGAGCAAGAAAATAGGGCTGTCATTTTGTTCAGCTGTCAAGTTTAGTTGTGTTTTGTTTATTTTAAATTGAAAGTGCGAAAGTACAAAAGTTCGGAACAAAAGAGGTAAATATAACAATTAATTTATTAATAATTAATAATTGTATGTGTACTAAAATAAACGGACTGTTACAGTAAAATGGAGGAACTAAATATAACCAATCATGAGACGGATAAATGTGTTACAATACAGTGCACTTCTGAAACTGCATCTGAAGTGGCACGAAGTAAGTAAGTAAGTAATGCTGGTTATATGCGAAGCTTTTTGAGCATGTATCCAAGCTGATGGCAGAAAAGGGGTACACATTTTCTCCTTCGCAGGTAGAGAATAAATATAAGGGCTGGGAGAGAAGCTTTAAGAATAAAATAGTGCATAATAAAAGAACCGGAAATGATAGGATGCAATGCCCTTTTGAAGTGTAAGTGAATTTAGTAGGAAATATATAGCTAGTGACTAGCAATAACAATTTCAGCGAGTTGGAGGATCTATTTCAAAATAGGGCCACCATGTATCCGGAATGTTTGCTGAATTCAACGGGCAAGGGAAGTGTTTGTGAGCAACCGGCAGCTAACCAAGGTAATTGTAAATATTTAAAAGAGTTTAACTTTTAGATAAATTATAATTACATATTGTATCACTCACAATAGATATAAACATGGAAGACTCGCAGTCATCTTCGTCTACAAATACACATCTGTCTAGTTCTCCGATCGCAGGCACTTCACAACAGCCAAGGAAAAGAAAAAGCAGCGAGAGTGAGGAGCTGGTTTAATTAAAAGAAGACAGAAATAAGCTGCTAAAGGAAAAAGTGGATGCATATAAGGCGCGGACGGCCGTTATAGAAAAAGAACTCCAGAGAAAGAATGACCTCTTGGAGAAATTGCTGGCTAATGTAAATCGTAATTAGTTTTATTAGGTTAGTTTCTGTGCAATGTTTTTTTTTCATTTAAAGAAATGTATTAATTTTTTTTATGTTATGAAGAGTATTATATTTTCTAATTAAAAACAAAAGTGCAATAAGTAAAATGTTTTTATTTGTTCAAGTTTCTTTGCGAATTCAATAAGGTGCATATTTCATTTCGTTTTGCTCTTCCAGCCATGTTATCTTCGTTGCCATTTTCATTCACATGTGCAATTTCGCCATCAGTAATCGTGTTTAAATCTTCAATTTCTGAAGCATCATAAAAGTTGTGTAAGACACAACAGGCTCTTACAAAATGGCAAAGCTTTTCCATTCCTTTCAGTTTGCAATAATATAATTGCCTAAAGCGTTGCTTGAGGATACCAAACGTATGTTCAACAACAACCCGGGAGGAACTTAAACACTTGTTGTAATGCAGTTGTGCTGCTGATAAGTGTCCATTATCTTTATATGGTGTCGACAGAAATTTGCAACATGGATACGCGGAATCCCCTAATAAATGATTATCTAAAAATGATTCATGTTGTAATTAATACTGTTAATTTGATAATAAAGTCAATACCTTTACATAGATTTCCAAGGTTTGGATATATGGCGGAATTCTTCAACACCCTACTATCATGAGCCGATCCAGGAAAACCAATAAATCCATCCAGGAATTTTCTTTTTTCGTTGCAAATACCTTGTAGACAAATACTATAATTATTTTTCCTATCCAGGTAATCATCTTTACTTCTTTTTGGCAGGTCAATCACGATATGTGTTCCGTCTATGGCCCCTACAAGAAAGAAGTATTCTGTTGTTTATGTTTTAGTTATTTAGGGAACTGTTTACCTATGATACCAGGAAAGCCATGTTTAGTTTTAAAATAAGCAGCACTTTCTTCCATTTCTGTTTCATTTGGCCATTTAAAAGCTAAGTCGCCCAGTCCACTTATAAAATATGTAACCCTATATATTATAAGGCATACTGTAGATATTGACATGTCAAATCTGTCGGACAGGTCTCTGAAAGAGCAAGCTTCGTGCGCAGCGAACCACAAAAAAACCGGTATGTGCTTTGCTGGACTGTATGCTTTGGATGAGTTCAAAGTCGAATATTCTTCTCTCTCTTTAAACTTTGTTGAAATTATTTCAAATAAAGTTCGAGTAATTCGAAAGTGCTTAAAGAACTCATCGTCGGTATATTTAGGCACTATTTCTTCAAAGTAATTTGGGATACTTGTGCGCTTTACTCGTTTGGCAACATATTGTTCGTCATCGGTGGATTCATCTGAAAGGCTGGACTCTTCTAACAGCAACCAATCATCGTCCAATATTTCACTCAGCAGAGTTATATTAATTGCATCTATTTTACAAATAATTAATTAAATTTACACTTTTACCAAATTAACACAACTTTCGTAAATTGTCACTCTTGTCACGATGACAGTTCTCAAAATCAAACTTGTGTTCGATAACATTTCAAATCCTAGGGTGCCCCAGGTTCTTTTGACAGCTCTCAAAAAATTCGGAACTGCTCCAGACTGCCGCTTATCGAACAAACCTATAAGTTCATGGAATGTATAAAAACAAGAAAAAGGAATAATAGCCCGTCGAGAGAGCATTTGATTGACTTATCTACATTCCACTTCTTGACCAGTTTTAGAAGCATTAAACACACAACACACACACGCATATATATATATATATATATATATATATATATATATATATATATATATATATATATATGTATGTATATATATATATATATGTTGAATCGAGGCTTCTCCATGAAAAGAACTTTGGAACGGAGAATCGGCAACGGCGCTGGTGGCCCAGTGGTTAGGGTAATGGAGTATCGTGCGCATGGTCTCGGCTTAAACCCAGCTAGCCCAATGGTTCTTTTTAACGCAGATTCTCCGATTCCTACATATATATATATATATATATATATATATATATATATATATATATATATATATATATATATATATATATATATATATATCGAAGTCTATTCTAAAAATAATCCCGATCAATTATTTAATATCATAATTTAAGCACTTAGTGTAAAAATGATGTAAGTTACGTATTACGAATTTGAGTAAATAGCAATTAAAGATTTATAAATGCAATCATATATTGCGAAATTAATGCACTTAAGGGGGTCCGCTCATGGTTTTATCGAATTTTTTTTTTCGCTCCAATCGTTAGATTCGTGTTCTGAGAATGTTGTCTTAAAGTTTCAAAGTCTGAATCCGTATAGTTAGAAAGCTATCCCCAAGAGAATCGTTGCCGGACGAGCGAGCGCGAGGCATGCCGCGACTTTTAGGTGGGATGCTAGCCGCCCACGTTCGACGGCCACGTTGGCTATTTCAGTATAGCTGCGATCATTGACGAAAATAGTAATGTATACGTTCAAACGAGCTATTTGAGGAAGTCGAGGGTTTACTCTACGGGCCAGGTATAGCTGATTAACATCTAATCCTCGTAAGTCTATTTTTCTCATATATAAAACTTTAAATCCCGTTTTCTCTTTATTTTCTTTTTTAAGACGGTGTGCAGGATTTAAAAAAAACGATTAAATATATTTGAATAATTTTTTTTTTATTTTCTAGATAATTTAAATGCCCACAAAGTAGACCTATAATATTCATAAAAATATCGTTTAAAATATATTTTAGGGCAATAATAACTAGAAAAAAATAGTCAAAAATTGAACTTTTTTTTAAACAATGGTTTTATTAGTAGATTTTTTACTTTTATATGATATTATAGGTCTACTTTGTGGGGTAAGGTCTTCCGATTAAGAATGTGTTTTCCTTTTTTGCTTCAGATGAAAACTTCGGGCTGCATCATGCACACCGTTTTAATTTTCTACGGCGAGGCGTTGCTAGAAATCTTATCATAAGTCCGCCATTTAGAATTTTTTTTTACATACAAAAATTTATTTTAAATCTTGAATCTTCAGTAAATAACATGATGTAAAATTCTTACGTGTTTTTTTTCCTTACTCCTAAAAAAAATTTAACTTAAAACCACCTTTTTTTTCGAGCAATCCATGAGCGGACCCCCTTAATTTAACCTTCGATAACTTCGTAATTCCCGATATTTCGCTATTAAGAATAAATGAATGACAAAAATCTCGATTTTCAACAAAATGTCGCATATGTACATGATTTTTTTCGCTAAGCGTTTTAATTACAATAATACTTTATTATTCAGAAAAAAATATTTTTTATAATAGGAATTTTTATCTTTTGCAGAACAACTAAGAAATTTTATTCGTGAATCAAGTACATTCTTAAACTTTTCGTTCCGGTTCAGTATAGTAATTTTTGCAGTGATTATGGACGTAATTTGTACAGGTCCTTAGGTTTAATTAGTTATTAGTTTAATGGTTTTTGAGAAATAAGCATGGGACGATTTTTATCATTTTGATAGTGTGAAAAGGAAATCGACTTTTCTTTACTTTCAGTGTTTAACAATAGCTTGAATATAAAAAAGTCCAAAGCGTTTCTGTAAAACAAATCAATAAATAAATCACACTGCAAAAGCATCAGAATTAATGGAATTTTAAACGTCAATAGAAGATTGTGCTGTTTTTTGTTTATATTAAAACCTTTTAATTAACTACAATGATTGTCTGGCTGAGTTTCCATTAGTACATAATATTTTAGTAAAAGCCATTTCCTTTTTTATAATTAAAATATCCAACCCTCGACAACACCATCATTTAAATTGAATTTACTCTGCAAATGCAATGAAAAGTTATTAAATTAGTTAGTTTAACTGAAATCACTCTGAAGCCCGTCAAAACGTATCTGCTGCACCACATTGAATATTCTGACTTAATTTAAAATTAACCACAGTCGGAATACAAGGTGATTGTTATTTTGTCCGCATGTAATTATGAAATTGAATTTGAAAGCGTGTGATTTGGCCGAGCATTTGTTTATTCGTTGCCGAAATCAACCAAGTAACCACCAGCCACTGCAGGAACCACAAAATCGTCAACAGAGATCCAATGGCAAACAAACCATTTGGAATAAAGCCACCTTCAATATAGCACCTCCGTAATCAGGATGGAATCATATAGGACCAAAACGACAGGGTAGATTATGTTGTGTATGCACATATTACAGGAATTTCATATGAATTTTACTATTCAAAATCCTCTCACATTATATACATTACTTAATAATCTCGCAAGGGAGTATCCCAATTCTGAATTTGATTACGTCGACTGTTGTGTGATTAAGCCAAAATTAATTAACCTATACAACATTTGTTAATAAATGTTTACCCTCTGTCGGTATTTGCTAATATAAAGGGAATAATTAAGAGATTGTAATTAAATTGCATACATTTTAAGGACAAGTACCCCAGTTTAAATACATAGTGGAGATTTTTCATATGCAGATGTCATAATTTCATGTTTTTTTTTTAAATAAATAAAAACAAAAAGTTGCCACTGTACTTATGCTCGTTTTTGCCTTTCCAAATTTAAACTCTAATTTTATGACCACAATTTTTTTAACTTTCAACAATTTTTATTAAAGAAATATTAGAAACTTATAAAGATATCATCCTCGATTTGATGGTATGAAAAGTAAGTTTTTCACAATTGCCCCTCTGAAATTTTGGTGCACAATTATCTAAAATGAAAACGTTTTTTTAATCATATCAATATGAATGTAGCCATCGTTGTTCTCAGCCATTTTTCTGCTTTATGTTGTTTACAAAATATCGTCGCTATAAAACTTTTTTCATTTTTAATAAGATTTTTGTTCAAGTAATCTTAAGAAATAGTTATCTAAATTTTTAGAATCGGCTACGCACGACTCAGCGAAGATTTACGAAATTAAAAAAAAATATTATTTGTAATTTGTAAAAATTTGTAATAATTTAAACTAAGTTTAAATACATAGAATTTTATATGCCTAGAGCGGGAAAGGCTGCGGAAAATTGCTATAGTCCAAGAAAACAAAGTGTATACAATGCAAGAGAGCCTAAAATTTTACCTGTTGTGAAAGATATGCCCGCCAGCCTAGTGGAGTGTGACTTTGTAGCTTTGTCAATTTTTAATAATTTGACTGAAATTTTATACCATATTTTGGTATATGTATACATATACATCGAGAAAATGTAAAAACAAATTTTTTTGTCCCTTCACAGTGGCGTTCTCCTTAAGGTCTCCATTTACACTTTTTATTGAATTTTTATTTATTTTATAATATAAGGGGTTTGAAATCCCGCACGATTTTGGGATTTCGGTCAATCCCGTGGATTCTTTTAAAATCCTTAGAATAATTTTAAAACCGTACAGAATTGCCTTCAAACTACTTGTTAAGGTTTTTAAATAATAAAACAAATGTACAAAGTAATTTCAAAATGATTTTTTCATATAAATATCAACATATCAACGGTGTAGCGGAACTTTGTTAGGTTCGCACTTAGAGACCTACCGTGGAATGATCCACTCAGGCTTCCTCCTTAAGTGGATCGCCTCCGGTTGCTTAATATGCATTCGTTGGAAGAACGACGTAGAGTTGCTGACCTAGTCTTTATACCAGCTTTTGAACTCAAACATAGATTCTTGCACTCTCGAAAGTATGGTTTCTTATAGGCATACCCCGTATAGCTTAAGGAGATTGCCTTTATTGCATGTTGTTCATTTTTCGGTCTAACTATGGTATGCATGAGCCTATAAATCGCATGTGTAGAGCCGTGAATATGTGGCCTGTTTTCGACCTGACTCTTACGAAGGATTGGCTGAAGCGTTCTCTGTTTTCCGTGATTGTCGTGTGTGGGCGTGTTGTGTTTAACTAATGTTTTTTGCATGCTGGTGTGGGAGCCTAATTCGACTCAATATATTGTTATATTCTGGCGAATAGGTCAATTTATTCTAGGATTCTGCCTGAGAAGTGCTCCTTCTGAGTTAGAAGGGTTAATTCTATAACACCTACAACGTTTTATGGTTTCAATAGACTGTACAACGTAGTGTAGCAGCTAGCTACTCCTAAAAACAAATTGGGGTTCTCTTGTTTAACGTATGACTTAAGAGCGCTTTCGTAGTTTTTCAGCAAAGTCTGTACGCCATTATTTAGATCTCTTCGAAGCCCTGATGCATGTATTTTCCGTATCCACTTTTTCAAACAAGAACTTTACGATCCTTCAACTGTTCATAGTGAATAGAACTCCAGGACTCATTTTCAAGTGTTGCAAGTAATTAATCAGACTACTTATTCTAACCCATTACCCGTCTGTAAATGGATTTCTGAACAAATTTACTTATACAGCTTTTCAAAATATAAAGCATTTGTTTTACAATCCAACACTAAACTTTAGTCTTTTTGTTCTTTTATCAATTTTATTTTTTCAACTACATGTCGTTTTTGATGGTCGAGTTTTTGAATGTCTTCACCACCTTTCTGACTGTCTTGCTCAAATCTGTGTGGACGAGTAGCTTTTGTAAGGGTGGCTGATCTAAATTTTTTGTGAGACTGTCATTTTCATCGCTTTTGCCTCCAACAGCACCATTATCGTCTTCTTCCACATTGCTTGTTACTTCAAAAGGATTTCTTTGTAGGTTTCATGCTGCTCAGTTGTTTTGTATAATGTGTCCAAAACAGTAAGCTATATGCAAGGGACGTAACATAACTCTTGGTTGCGAGACGTAACTTTGAACATTACAGGACTCTGTCCATCGTCATCTCAATTATGTAAGTTTCTATGTCGAAGCCAAAGCTTACTATGCGATTTTCGAAAAGACCAACGCGAAGATTTAATTGTTTGGATGCGTTCATGTTTTGAAAAATTATTATCTCTCGAATCAATTGCTTTAGGGACTATAGATGCCGCTGTCTTACCTGCGCTGTATAATCTAAATGTTAATTAATTAATATTTGTAATGAATCAGAAATGTTCGCTAAGAAAACGTTTATTAAATAGCTGCCACGGGGTTTCTCTGCTTATTTAATTTTAGAAAACATTTCCTCTAACCAACATCTTATTACAGTTTATTTTAATCTTTATGAATAAGAATACATAAACAATTGAATAGATTTTCTAAAGAATGACATGATAAATGTTTCGTTAGCATCGATATCTCACGATCATTGTTGGTAGAATATTAGGCAGACAGTCGGTTGTGTAAATATTTTATATAGTTTTAAGGAATGGACGAGCCCCATTTGATTTGGCGTAAATCAAATTTTAACCATTCTACAAATAAGTAGCTGTCTCTGTTTTTTACGTTAAGAAAATGATCTAACCTGTCTTATATCGGTAAAGATATAAAATAAAGAGTGGAGGTACAGTCGTCTTACTTTGTAAACCGTGCCTTAATCTTGATAATTAGTTTCTGCTATATTTATTACGTTATCGGACTGGCACCATGGTAAAAATTTTGTTTCTATAACAAGGGTATGTAAAGGGGCGACTAAGTTCATAATGTGTCGCCGGATTTGGATGATCTTGTTTCCTTTGTATGAAGTATTGTGGAACTGTTGTACTCGCTTTGTTCACATTGTAGCAATTTTTAAGTACCATATCTTAAGAGTGAGATGGAGTTGGATCAATATATAAGTGGCACAATCACCACTCATGCGGGTTCAAGCCGCAGCCTGCCTCCGTCTCTGGGCAGTCTAGCTCGCAGCATTACAAAAAAAGAAGACACTCTACTTCCCTCTTTCCTCCTATTCTAATTCTCTTCCGGCTTAAGTCACGCTAACGAATCATAGGGCTGTCCCCTAAGCTTTGGCTAAAATGAAAAAAAATCGACATATGTATCACATGACACTTAAAAGTGAAAAACAGAATAGTTTAAAAGGACAACTCAACGACTTAACAAAAGGCACTACAAAGTATAAAATAATATTTTATTTTATGTCTATTAAATTACTTTAACGAACTATTGAATTCTAAACAAAAACTACCTAAACATTTTAGCATGCCAGAGCATAATAAAGGAGAATTAAAGCATGTGTGTGTAGATTGTATATTTTGTGTGTATAATTTGCACCGACTTCAAAATTTCGTAATAGACATATAACATTTAATATTATTTTATACTTTTCTCATTTAATATTATTTTATACTTTTCTGAAGTCTTTTCAACTTATGTTTAAAGACTATTGTAGAATGACTCTTTTTGTGTTGTGTTTTTCATTCGGCACTACGATAAAAATCTTGTACCTCTTATGATGGCAGTGGGAAGGGCGTCAGCTAAGTTCGTAACACATCAACTAATTCTGATAATTCCTTTTTTCTGTATAGAGTATGTTTCAAGTTTAGTACCATGATAAGCGTAACCTAACATGTATGCCGCTTTGGGTGGTTCTTCTTTTTTTCTATAGGAGTTTAGAAAATATAAATAGGGTATTTCGTATTTTTTTTTTCAAATGACTCTGGTTTTACTATCAGTTTTTTCTCAAAAAGCGAACTTGTTAAATTAAAATAAAACTACTAAAAAAAATCGTTGGGTTCTATGGTTGGTTGATTGGTTATTCTGGTTTTTCGCTGTTGAGAACAGCAATTCTACTCGGGGGCAAATGAGGCACATTGTGTATGCCCATCTTATGATCGGTCCTCCATACTCTCTTTCCTACACCCAGGGAAATGGATGAAAGAGAGATGTTGAAATTTTCTTGACTGTTTTCTGTCGAAGAGCCGTTTTTAACAAAGTGTTCCAGTGTTGACTAGAATTTTGCGGACCCTAGCCGCTACTGTTGTCGCTCTTATATTTGAACAGAACTTTGTTCAAGATGGTGTTTTTGCAACTCTGGTTTTCTTGCAAATTAATTTGTCCACAATGGAGCTTCCTAAAATTTTGGTGGCCGATCTCTTAAAAGTGGTCGTTAGTGTATATTGACTCAATCTTTATTATAGACATTGTGTGGTAAGCTATAACTAATAAAAATAAATAAACAATTAAGTGTCGTAGACAACATCGTTATATGTTTATTTATTTTTATGAGTTAGTGTATATGTTCTATACTCCTATTATGCATTGAGTATGTCAATAGACAGTAGGAATACTATGGACGCTTCTATGGAATCTCGTCCATAATGGTCCTGCGCTAATGGCGTTATCTTTTTAATCTCGGTCAAGTTAGGTTAAGATGATGCAGAATGCCCTCTGGAAACTCACCTTCTGGAGTACCAAGATTTATATTTGTTTAAACCTGGACAAAACAGATCTAATACTTTTCTTAAGGATACGGATCCGAAACTTAGCTGGAAACCACGAAAGAGTATGCGAAGCGGCGGCGGCGGCCTTGTTAATTGTCGATAGACATAAAATGGGCAATAAAGCCACAAATGTTTTACGAATTTACATACGAATTGGTCGTCTGGGGCCTGCACTGGAAAAAGTGACAATCGGAGAAAGTTTAGAGGATGGCATGTGTGAAGTGATTATATTAGAATGTATGACTGCTGTAGCAGCATCCTAACATTATTAGAAAAGCCGATCTACTGATCGGCGTTACTAATAGGAAAAGTGGAGAAAATTACACATATTACAACTGCATGACTTGGGGTGAGTGAATATAAAAAAGGCGGTACTGTTAGAAAAAAATGAGCCAAATGCCCTAGTTTTTCCTGATTCCATTCATAAGATACTCCGAGAGAAAAGGACGAAATTTTCAAAACAAAAACCAAAACAAACTGTTTCCAAACTCGAGCAACGTAAGAAATATAAAAATTTCTTAACACGATCGGTGTTTCCAATAAAGAAAAGTTAAACTCTAGTTAGGTAAGTCAGTTGGGTAAGTCAGTATTGGCCTTCCATTATGAGCGTTCCAAGTTCAGTCCCCGCTGACAACGATACATGGTTGTTTTCTTCCAATAAGAGATTACGCTAAAAAATACCTCTGGGTGCTGCAAAATAATGTGGGGGTTTGAAATCTAACTTAAATTGTAAGCCTATTTGCAATCGCTGTCATCGAATTGGCTGATGTTCTTCCCCTACTTCATGCCCAAGTAGTTATAGGAACTAAAGAAAATGCGTGCAGGCAAGCAATCGAGTCGTTGCAGAAGAAATATTTCCTTGAATATTAAGGAAACCCTTAGGACATATCCAACAATTTTAATAATAACAATTAGGGAAAGAGTTTTTGAAATGATAAGAAAGAGTTATTACACTTTACCACAATGTTGCAATCTCTCTTCCTTATATTACGTCACATTATTACGCTATCCTTTCCTCTACATAAACACTAACAAATTTTTCCCTCCGAACCGGTTCGGTTCAAACGTCCTTAGCTCATACAAAGATTTACATATTTGAATACCTTCCTTATATACGGATCTAGCCCGACGTTTTCTTCAGTCCCAAGCAGGTTTCAATCTAAAGACTGTTTAACGATAATTTTTGGCTATTTTCTTTGCTTTCAAACACCGATTTCAATCCCGCCTTGGTATTTTATTTATCAGGAGAATTGAAAATCTTCCAAAGGAAACCGGACAGCCCGTCCCCTTCAGTAACAACAACTAAGTTATCCAGTTATCCCACTGTCGCCGCAACCCTCGTTTCCCTGAGTCAGTACTAGAATCCTCGCTTATCTGTAGAAATCTATGTTATTCCACAGTCTCCAATGTTCCTTCTTGATCCCTGTATTAGTCGTAACTTTGATCCCTTCTCCGCCCACGACGGTGAAAGGTTCCAGGCCATGAAACTTAAGTCCAGAGCCAGGACAAGTAACCTCTTCCGAATTAACCGCGCCTAACCCTTCGGAAGGTTGGTCTGCATCTTCTATCGGTGCGTGTAGCGCGGAGATAGCCAACTCGTTAGAGTCTACCATCTCTGCCACCGCCGCACCTGAGGAAGTGCGAGTCATTATTTTTCAAATGGCACCTTCTTCCAGGAATGCTACAGCACATTTTTCCACAGTCGTTCCTGTCTTGGATACCGTGGATATAGCCAACCTGTTAATGGCTACCATACCATCCACATCCAATCCTACAAAAGCGCCTCAGGAGACACGATTCGCGGACCCAAATCCTTTAGTAACTTCCATTTATAATCGAAATAAATTATAATTAGCTATTCACGTTAAACCCGACATATTAATACCATTTTAGATTACGATCAAAAAGCAGCAGTTGGGTCTTTTCAAAAGAGGTGATAAGAGATTTATATTGGAGCACTAAGCGTCGTTTGTATGCAAACATCCAAGATTGGGAAATTTTTGTAATATCATTATGTAGAATGTGTTTTTTAAGAAGGACCATTTCGTATTTTCTTTTTTATAAAAATTAAAACAGTAAGTAACCGTATACCGTAAGATGTGAATTTTGAAGAAGGTCTAGTTTTTTCATGGGCTTTCAGCAGGTGGTCTTAACTTTCAAAATATGTTATCTTTGTTTAATAGACACAGAAGGCGCACTTCTTGCTAGGAGTCTAGAAAAAATAACCTATTCCATCAAATCGGTGGAATGAGGATTCCACACCAACATGTATACCAAAAAACGAGCAAAACAAAAGAACAAACAGAAAACATGGAAGGAACCCAGCACAAAACATGCATAACAGAGAATCACGGGAACACAGAAAATAGATTCCTTGCTAAGAGTTGAATCGCAATTAAGACATGCATTATAAGCCCCACATAAACAGTTAATTGGTTCATGCCTGCAATAATTTGATCTGGAGGGCTCAAGAAATATTAAAGGCATTCTTCGGAGACTATGTTGGAACTGCCCAAAGGGCATCTTAATAACAAGAATACCTGAGTCTATATTTGAATTCAAGAGTTAGTGAATAAAGACCAAGTCCGCGACTTTGCGCCTATTCTCAAATAAGTGCAAACGGAGGCGGTGGGTGTGTGGCGTGCGTCTAAGCGGATCGTTCCAAGGGAGCTCTCCTTGATGACACATTCGCTTATGAATTTTTAGTTATTTTTTGGCAATTTCTGAAAACGAGGTGAGGTGTATATTTCCATTTAATATTATTAAAATATTAATTATTAGGGGAAAAAAGTAAAAATATAACAATAATTAATGAAAAAAATTCACTAAATTGACTGCAGTTTAAGTGGAAACACCACGTTTTTTGGATGCAACATTCTATGAAAGTTCTTCTTCGTTTTAATCTGTTGTATCTGATTGAATGAATTAATGTTCGAACCATTAATCAATCTTTAACCAAATATATATATATATATATATATATACAAGAGAATACAAATAAAATAAAAAGCGCACAAATCGCCAAAACAGACTTCTTTTTGAAAGCAAAACTGTAAAAACATTGAATAAATTATTCAATATTTTTTTGGGTAATTTCAGATTAAAAATGTTGTTTATACTCACAAAGTTATGTATGCAAATGAAATTTCGAGTTGTTTAATGCTTTCAAACTTCAACTTACATGGCGTCCATAACGAAGTATGAAACTGGTTACTATATGTATTCGAGAAATATATAAAATATATCAAATAATAACAAAATAATCAATGAACTCAGAATAATATACTTGATCTTATTTTTAACTAATCAAATTAATTCAAATTCAAATAACATTAAACCGACGCGGCTACTTACTTGGTAAGTCATGCCATGTAAGCAGGCGCGTAGGTTTATTTTATTAAACTATTTTGTTATTATTTAATATATTTTAATAAATCCATAAGTGCACAGTGGGACCAGCTTCAACTTCATGGATACAACAATCGATCGATCCAAGCACACGGGCATCCTTTTCAATTTGCTTTGATTTTAAGTAATAGTTTAAGTTTTATTGAATTCGATGTGAAAGTGTAAACAAAAACGTTTTTAAAGTAATTATAAAGTAAAAACGAAAAGCTTGCTTTTACTCAAACCTTTTTGGTCCTTCATGAGTCGGATTGCGGATACGCCATGTGCAAATCGCAATAAAATCCGAAAATATCGACGCAATCAGTGAAACCAGCAGCAAATTTGACAAACAAATTCAACGAATCCCAAAGAGTTCGCGTTTACGATATCTTTGAACACTTAGCAACGACGATATTTTTGAACACTTAGCAACGATATGGATCTTAATTTACTTCTTACCACAAAGTAAAGTCAAAACTCACCGAGGGAGGTGGGTGGGAACACCCTGAAAGTTTAGCAACTCAATCTGCAGCAATAGCCCTGGCTATTCAGAAAGAGAATAAAAGGGCTCCCGGAGAGAATTGCTAATCTGTTTTGATTAAATTCAGATAGCAGAACGAGATCCTGCATTTTAGTCAGGCGGGGAGTTCAGGCAGTACTACTGCCACAACTCAGTAGGTCAGACCTTGTTGTGGTTCGTATGGGGTCCGCGGCAGCGGCGTGGGTCGTAGCCTCGAACGCGACGCGAACGCTCACAGTACAGTGTGGGACAGCACAGACGACAACCGAAGAGCCGAAGATTTGCTAGAATTCGCGGTATGTAACAACTTGGCAATTCTAAACAGGGGGACAGAACCAACCTTCGTACATTGAAGGCGTGAGGAGGTTATTGACGTCACTAGTTGTTGGATAGAGTGCTCAACTGGAGAGTCGCAGTTGTGATGACGCTATCAGATCATAAAGCCATAACTTTTGACATTCGATATGGGGTATACAAGAAGCAGATTAGGAGGTTGATCACATTACCTAAGAACACCAACAGCCAAAAATATATTTAGGCGTTAAGGGGGGAAACTGTTGGCATGGACGCCCAGAGCACCCAAAAATACACTGGATGCAGAGAGACAGTTGCACACTCTACTAAAAGCTGTAATGGAGGCGTATCGCAAATCCTACACTCCAACTAAAGTAGTGGACCAGTACCCAACCCCTTGGTGGGACAGGGAACTGGAAGCAAGTAAGAAGGAGTGCAGGAAGGCGATCAACCGAGCCATACGGGTTCAGGATGGGGAAGCCTGGGGCAGGTACAAGGCCTTAAAGAAAGAGTTGAAGAAAGCTCTAGGTAGAAAGAAGAGAAAATCGTGGAGAGACTTCTACTCGAACACGAGAAATATATCTGAAGTCTGCCGACTTCAGAATATGGTCTCAAATGACCCGGTCTCCCGACTTGGACTGGTTCGGGAGAGAACGAGAAAGATGTCAGAGACCTGGGACGAAAGAAATGAAATCCTGCTGGAAACTCACTTTCCGGGAAGCTGCAGCTCGGACATGCCGTGGCATATGAGGAAACAGAATGCGAATGTCACGGATCTCTCTGAGGCGAAAAGGATTTTGACGCTTCAGGGGGTAAGATAATCTATTAGATCGTTTGAACCGTTCAAGGCAGCAGGTTTAGATGGTATATTCCCAGCCCTGCTTCAGTGGGGCAGTAATATTGTAGCACCAATACTTAGGGAAATATACACAGCATGCCTTGCAATAGGATATGTCCCGGTTTCGTGGAGAGAGACTAAGGTCATATTTCTACCAAAACCGGAAAGAAAAGACTATACTCAGCCGAAGTCCTTTAGACCCGTGAGCCTGACGTCTTTTCTGTTGAAGACAATGGAGAGGACTGTGGCTTACCACATCGAAGGGACTACGCTCGCTAGTTATGGACATTGAAGGAGCCTTAGACAATATAGACTTCGGAAGGCTGGAGTATGCTCTTGTTGAACGTGGAGCAGTAAACATCCAGAGAGGTGAATCGAGACTGCGCGGGAGGGTAGGCCGAGGTTGTCCACAAGGGGGAGTGCTATCCCCCATCCTGTGGAACATTACTGTTGACTCATTACTTCGTAGACTTTAGGAAGAAGGCATACATAACGTGGGGTATGCCAACGACATAGCAATTATGGCAAGGGGCAAGTTCATACGCGCCGTGGCAGACACCATTAGAAGAGGTATGAGGGTGGTGGAGCAATTGTGTGTGGAACAGGGGCTCTTCATAAATGAAAAGAAGTCTGATTTAATCGTTTTCACTAGGAAAAGGAAGAATCTAGACTTAAGACCAATAGAACTCTTTGGGGAGGAACTTACGGTCTTGGGATCGGTCAAGTATCTGGGGGTATTCCTAGATTCAAGACTTACTTGGCAAAGACATGTTGAGGAGAAAATCCAAAGAGCGAACAGGGCCCTACATCAATGTGGGAGGATGTGTAGGTGGAGGTGGGGCACCTCTCCAAAGGCTGCATACTGGTTCAACACTATGATGGTGAGACCGATTATATCCTATGCCTCTGTGGTTTGGTGGCCAAGTGCTTCAAAATTCACCGGCAATTGAGTAAGGTGCAGAGGCTAGCGTGTGTGGTGATAAGGAGGGCCTTTCGAACCACGCCGACATTGGCGTTAGAGATGATACTGGGCTTGCTTCCTTTAGACATATATGTGAAGAAAACTGCTGCTTCAGCTGCCCTTCGCATGGGCCGAGGCGCAAGCTGGTATAGATCTCGTGATAACATAGGGCATAGGAAAATACTGGAACATGTCAAAGATGAGATACCGAAATTACAAATGCCTGTGGATGGTATAAGCAAAGTAAGGGAAGCAGGAATCTTCAGTGATGACCTGAATTTGAACACCCATCTTTACCTGGGGGCATACACCTCAGTATTTTAGGCGGATATGCTGGTTCTGGTCTATGCACTGGATTATATGCTAAAGAGTCGGGTGAGGGGTACTAAGATAGTGGTGGCACTCGATAATCAGGCCGTGATCAGGTGTATGGACGGTACAAAGTTCAACACAGCGCTTGCCTTGGAGTGTGTCCGTAAACTAAACGCGTGTGCCTCATCAAATGAGATGACACTAGTGTGGGTCCGTGGACACGCGTGGGTCCGTGGACACGAGTGGGTCCGTGGACGCGCGTGGGTCCGTGGATACGCGGGGGTCGAAGGAAATGAGAAAGCAGACGCATTCGCAAAACTAGGGGCTGCTTCGAGTTTCTAAGGTCCGGAGCCGTTCACTGCGATAGGCAGGGGCACGGCAGAGGGCCTGTTAGAAACGTGGGCCACGAGGAACACTGGGAACGGTGGATCGTAGGATCTTGACATGGCTGACAGCACTACTAACAGCACATGGTAACTTCAGGTGTCATCTAAAGAAGATGAAGATTCTCGTGGATGATACCTGCAGGCTGTGCCTGGAGGAGCAAGAGTCTGCGGCACACATAATGTGCAGAAGAAGAAAGCTGATGGGACACCATTGGATGGAAGAAGGAAGAATGGCAGAGGTGTCTTATAAGCGAATGCTTGCGCTGAACTGGGGAATTGAGGTGAGGGAAGAAAACTGGATTAGTTCGGAGCTCTTTCACTGAGATCACAAGGGGTAGGGACGAAAAGGAACCCGGTAAAAGTGGTATGTTTCATCAAATCCCTAGAGGGGTGTTTTAGTGAGTAAAAATCTCACACTACCAGAGACAATCGGGTCTCCTGGTGTCTTTGGAAGATTTTCACCCCTCAAGCAAAATAAAAAGTCAAGACTCTTGCATCAAGAAATTTTATTAGATTACATCGATTTACATCGAAGCATTCGCAAATCTACTCCTCCAGAATTGGAATTTATGGCATAAACAATAACATCTAATTCGCATTTAAACCAAAAAAAAATGGTTAAAGGAGAGAGTATCGTTCCTTTATTCATGAAGTACAGTTAACTAGCCCGAAACTGCAATAAATTCATGGTCAGGGACTCATGTGCAGATTTCATTGGCTAGGTTGTACCTAGCCTATATTTTCAACAACAGACCAATTTAATCACACTTATTAAGTGATTTAAACGAATTAAATTGGATAGTAAAGGCGACACACTGAATCCCAAAGGTAATGTTCGCTTGCCTAAAATATCTTTGGCGACTTTCAGCTGTCAAGTCACTCTGTGCACCAATTTTCGTGGTATTAATACATGAAGAAAAATCATTGACCAACCTACACTAATTTCAATATCTACGATCAACTTTAACAGGTTCAGCAGCAGCTGAAATTTCCTTGAAATTATTGAAGTAAACTATGAGGTAGATCTAAAACTTCTCAAGAACAATACAATGACAAAAAGATTATCTGTCAAGGGCATACAGAGTATCTTCTGAATATCCTACATTTAACTGTAGCCAAACCAGATCAACTTCGCTCCTTTGAGGACAACTTCAACGTACAAGCTCCCTTGAATCGATAGATCGCCCTGTCGAACATTGGGTCGACATTCTCGTCCATCTTATATTACTAAAACTAGACGCTTCCTTAAGATGAGCATGGGAAGACAAGGCCCCTGATGTACGACTTCCCACCTTGCAAGAATTATTAACGAGAAAGAAGCGAATAAGCCCACGAATACTACCTTAGTATAATCCAAAAGTCATCATTGTCAGACATCATACATTGATTCACTGTGATGGAAATATGACGAAGGACAATGCATCCCTTAATCCTGGCCAATCTTTCGCCCCAAGTGGAAGTAATCAGTTTTCATTACATTCAAGACAGTTGTAGCAGTAGCTACAAATTGAATTTTTAATTTTTACTTAAAATTTCATAAGTTTGATTATATTATTAATAAAATATTTTTATTAAAATCCACTTTAATAATATCCAATCAGACTGTACAGATAAATAACTGTCAAATATATTTTAGTCAACCTTCAACTTCGATAAATTTTGAATAGTGTGAAACACAAACACTTTGAAATATATAATAATCATTTATTCATTTACAATAAAATACTGTACTCTATACAGAGAAAATATTGAACAAACTATCTATGTATTAAATGTAAAGTAGGATACAAAAAAATGTAAATAGAAGTTTAGTCTAGCCAGAACAACCAACCTGGAAACAACTAAAATAAAAATAAAAATAAAAACAAACTACTTGTACACTCGAGCAATGTAAGAAATATAAAAATTTCTTAACATGATCGGCGTTTCTAATGAATGGTGCTGCTGTTGAGAACGAGCCAAAGGAGTTTAACTTTTCTTCATTAGAAACGCCGATCATGTTAAGAAATTTTTATATTTCTTACATTGCTCGAGTGTACAAGTAGTTTGTTTTTATTTTTATTTTTGAAAATTAACTCGGGTCAAGTGAATTTTTGCTGCACATTTTGTGCATTTTGTGAAAATAATTTTACCGCAAGGTTAGCGTGACAGTGAAAGTGATCTTTATTTGATACAGCTGTCTAGATCGGTTTTTAAAATATTTTGTGTTGGAGTTCAATCTAGTTTTCGTTTTTTCGCGAAGGCGTCCAGCAGCTGAAGAAAAGTTAACCCTTTGGTGCTGCTGTTGAGAACGAGCCAAAGGAGTTTAACTTTTCTTCATTAGAAACGCCGATCATGTTAAGAAATTTTTATATTTCTTACATTGCTCGAGTGTACAAGTAGTTTGTTTTTATTTTTATTTTTGAAAATTAACTCGGGTCAAGTGAATTTTTGCTGCACATTTTGTGCATTTTGTAAAATAAAAATAAAAGTTTTAAATAATAAAAAATAAGAAATATTTTTTTATTTCAAATATAATGTATCTCAAGATTTTCAGATACAAAAGGAAGTTCTAGGATTTAGGGCTCTGAGACTACGTCGCATATCAATTAGGAGCTCTACATCACCTAACAACTTCAACAGTCCTCTTATACAACAATACCGCGTAAGTCAAAAATTGGCCATGTGACGTTTTATATACCATTCGGTAGATTATTTGTCCGTGCATCCAATGGGCTCACACTAAAGGCACTTAATACTAATCATAATACGTTAATATTTTAACATGCATGTATTGTATAAAATGAATAAATAACGCAGTTTTTTGTCTCTCCTGAAAACTAAGCAAATTTGACTTGCGCGGTATTGTTGTAGAAGCGACGATATGTGTTTCTGCCCAAACTCATGGTCAATGTTAAGGACGCTTGTGGAAATATTATTTTTTGCTCGATACATCTGATTGGAATATTCGTAAAAACTTTCAACTGTCAGATCCGGACTTCTACAAGCCAAACCACATAGCTCTGTTGATGGACGCAGAACTTCATTTAAGACTTCTTCACGTCGGACAAATAGATTTAGGAAAATAACCGACCTATACTTCAAAAGACTGTTTTGGGTTGAGTGATAGCAGGTAAACTAACAACGACTTCTGCGTCCAAGTCCGACTGTAGCTCAATCTTTATAACTTTGCAACATGGCGAGAAAGACGCACTGTTAAAAATACTTAGAAAATTTTGGGAACTCGAAGGCCATGCAAACGAAACTCTGAACAGATACAATGAAGAAAATTAGTGTGAGAGACATTTAAGGAATTCTACAAAAGAAATGCTTCCGGTAGAATATTGGTTAAAATTGGTTAAAATTTGGACAAGATTCGTCCACCTGGGTGACACCCTACAAATGGCCACTAGACGTTTTCTTAATTAAGAAAGACGCCTTCATAAGGATCAGTCTTTATTGAGTAACTATAAGGATTTCATTAACGAACACATTTCACTAGGGCACATGCGTAAAGTTAAGGATGAAGAAGTGTCAGCCGTTTAATATGTTATGCCGCACCATTGTGTAATTAAGCCGGAAAGTTCAAGTACGAAGTTAAGAGTAGTGTTTGACGCTTCGTCGAAATCGACCACAAATTACTCACTAAATGACGTCATGATGGTAGGTCCAGTTATACAGCAAGAGCTTTAAGATATTATACTACAATTTCGAGTCCATCGTATTGCTATAACAGCCAATATATGCAAAATTTATCACCGAATATTGGTTGACCCAGAAGACTGTAAATAGCAAAACATTGTTTGGAAAGACGACCAGTCTAAAAAAATGGAATTATACCAATTGCAAATCGTAACGTATGAGACTTCATCGGCAGCTTTCCTCGCTACTATTCTCTGTTACAGTTAGCTGACCCCATTGGGTCAAGTATAATTAAATCAGACTTTTATGTCGACGGCCTAATCACAGGTTGTGAGTCATTCGAACAGTCTAAAGAAATAAAACAAGAAATCTCAGAAATACTCGAAGAAGAAGACATAGAGCTGAGAAAGTTGTTGTATTCAAATAACAAAACGTTCTTGGAAGAAATACCACATGAGAAACGAAACAGATACAGAGATACAATCAAAACCTTGGGCCTAATTTGGAAACCACTCCTGTTGCCAGTTTCTGTAACTTTCATGTGAGTATTCTCTTACTTTGTTACGTAAAACTGAATGTATTTGTTATTGTGGGCAACAAATTGTTGTTTTACATTTACGTCACTGCCCGTGAGACAATACTGATGAAAGTTTCAAAATCTGGCTGCTAGATCAGTTTATTTTAACATCAATCTGAGCGACGCAGGAAATCGAAAAATTACCAAACGTACTGTTTTAGCAGACATGGAAAGATTGTTTGATCCCATGGGGTTTATAAATCTTGTTGTAGTCTTGGAAAAGGTGTTTATGCAACAGTTATGGAAGTCAAAACTAAATGTTGACGAATCTTTACCGATGGATTTATACACTAGTCGGTTAAAGTATAAAAGTCAACTTTACATGCTAGAATCTTTCAATATCTCTACACGTTTTCACTCCTTTAATTCTCTATCTGACATTCAATTACATGCACTTTCCGATGCAAGCGAAAGAGCATATGGATGTTCTGTATACATTCGATTTATGGACAATATCCGCAAAATTAACTTGCGCCAAATCACGAGTCGCTCCACTAAAGCAGACAACAATTCCTCGTTTAATGTTTTGTGCCGCTCAATTAATGACGCAGCTTATAGCTCGAATAAAATTAGTCCTAAAGTTATCACCTGACTCCATATTTTATTGGACTGATTCAAAAATCGTTCTTTCATGGCTGGCAGAGTAATCAACAGTGGTCAACATTTGTAGCAAATCAGGTATCCAATATTCAGGAGTTATCTGATGTATGTACATGCCTGGCGGTACGTTGCAAGTAAGAACAATCCTGCAGATTTAGTTTCTCGTGGAGCCTTACCAGAAGACCATCTTAAATTAAAAACGATTTCTAGCAAGAAGATCGGGCACTCTTGACTCAATATTCCAAGCACACGGGCATCCTTTCCAATTTTTTTGATTTTAAGTTTTTATTGAGTTCGATGTAAACGTATAAACAAAAACATTTTTAAAGTAATTATAAAGTAAAAACAAAAAAGCTCGCTTTTACTCAAACAATATGTTTTCTTGTAAGCTAATACTTAACCAATTAATAATCCAGTATAAGTTAGTGTCTTTGCTAAATGAAAAAATTTTTAAAAGTTAATGAATTTGATTTTGACAGAATGCACAACTGGCCCTACCGCGTTTTACAGTATTAAAAGGTCTTAATTGATCTTACTATGTGAGATAGAGATCAACAACTCATGTTTTGCTATTCAATTATAATAGATTTCACCCATTTTTTGTTCTCTACATTTCTTGAGCTCGAAAAAAGCATGCATTTTTGGACGTCAAAGGTTCCACTCTAGCTAGCGCAAATTTCTTATTTATTTTTTTTTTGCGTGAGGGGTGAAAATTTTCCAAAGACACCAGGAAACGCGATTGTCTCTGGTATTGTGAGATTTTTACTCACTAAAAACACCCCTCTAGGGATTAGCCGAAACAGACCACTTTATCCGGGTCCCTTTTCGTCCCTACCTCCTCTGATCACAGCGAGAGAGATCCGGACTAATCCAGTTTTCTTCCCTCACCTCGATTGTGTGTGCGGCCGTCTCCAGCTCCTCCAGGCACAGCCTGCAGATATCATCCTCGAGAATGTTCATCATCTTAAGATGACATCTGAAGTTACCATGTCCTGTTAGTAGTGCCGTCAGCCATCTCAAGGTCCTACGATCCATATCCAGGACCTCCCTCTGTTTCGCACATCTGGTCGCTACAATTGCCATCTTAGCCTGTCTGAACGAGTGCACGACGTTCCACCGTTCCCATTGCTCCCTCGTGGCCCACTTTCCTAACAGGCTCGCTGCCGTGCCCCTGCCTAAAGTAGTGAACGGCTCCGGACCTTGGAAACTCGAAGCAGCTTTGAAAGTACGTCTGCTTTCTCATTTCCTTCGACCCCCTTGTGTCTTCGGACCCACGCCAGTGTCCACTCATTTGATGAGGCACACGCGTTTAGTTTGCGAACACACTCCAATGACAGCGCTGTGTTGAACTCTGTACGATCTATATACACCTGATCACCGCCTGATTATCGAGTGCCACCACTATCTTCATGTCCCTCACTCGACTCTCTAGTGTGCGATCAAGTCCATAGATCAGAGCCAGCATCTCTGCCTGAAATACTGAGGTGTATATCCCCAGGCAAAGATGGGTGTGAAGGTTCAGGTCACCTCTGAAGATACCTGCGGCCGCTCTCCCATCAATTCTGGATCCATCCGTGAATATTGTAACGTCGCTTACACGGTTTTCAGGGAGTGACCGATCCCTTATAAGCGTTTCGTGGTGCCTTTCAATTACCCTTACTTTGCTTATAGCATCAACAGGCATTTCCAATTCCGATATCTCATCTTTGACAAGTTCCAGTATTTTCCTATGCCCTCGGTTATCACGAGATCTGCACAAGTTTGCACCGCGATCCATGCGAAGAGCTGCTGAGGCAGCATTTCTCTTCACATATGTTATCGTCACACACGCTAACCTCTGAACCTTACTCAATTGCCTTTTTACTGTGGGCTTGAAAGCGCTTGGTTCCTACTTAGTGGATAACTAGTGAGTGAAGTCCCCTTGATGTGGTAAGCCACGGTCCTCTCCATTGCCTTCAATAGAAAAGACGTCAGGCTCACGGGTCTAAAGGACTTCGGCTCAGTATAGTCTTTTCTTCCCGGTTTTGGTAGAAATATGACCTTAGCCTCTCTGCACGAAACCGGGACATATCCTACTGCAAGGCATGTTGTGTATATTCCCCTAAGTATTGGTGCTACAATCTCACTGCCCCACTGAAGCAGGGCTGGGAATATACCATTTAAAGCTGCTGCTATGAATGATTCAAACAATCTAATAGATCGTCTTACTCCCTCAAGCGTCACAATCCTTTCCGCCTCAGAGCGATCCGTGGCATTCGCACCTTGCTACCTCGTATGCCACGGCATGTCCGATTTGTAGCTTCCCGGAAAGTGAGTTTCCAGCAGAATTGCTGATTTCTGAGAATTTCTGAGCTTTCTTCAACTCTTTCTTTAAGGATTTGTATCTGCCCCAGGCTTCCCCATCCTGAGTCCGTATGGCTCGGTTGAAAGCCTTCCTGCACACCTTCTTCCGTGCTTTCAGTTCCCTGTCCCACCAAGGGATTGGGTCCTGCTCCACCACTTCAGTTGGAGTGCAGGATTTGCGATACGCCTCCCTTACAGCCTTTTGTAGAGTGTACAGGTGCCTCTCTACATGCAGTGTGTTTTTGGGTGCTCTTGGCGTCCACGCTATCAGTTTCTCCCTTAACACCTCCATATATTTTTGGCTATTGGTGTTCTTAGGTAACCTGATAAACCTTCTACTCTGCTTCTTGTGTACCCCATATCGAATGTCAAAAGTTATGGCTCTATGATCTGACAGCGTCATCACATCTGCCACTCTCCAGTTGAGCACTCTATCCAACAACTTAATATTGTTTCCTGCCGCGAATTCTAGCAAATCTTCGCCTCTCCGGTTGTCGTCTGTGCTGTCCCACACTGTATTGTGGGCGTTCGCATCGCAACCTAATAGTAGTCCCACATTTCTATCCCTGCAGTGTTCCACCAGAGCCTCCACCTCGCTACCCGTGGATGAGGTCGGCGAATCGTATGGTTGATAGCCCGAGGCTACGACCCACGCCCCGGCCCCGGACCCCATACGAACCACGGCAAGGTCTGGCGTGCTGAGTTGTGGTAGTAAAAACGCCCGAACTCCCCGCCTGACTAGAATGCCGGATCTCGTACTGCTATCTGAACTTACGCAAAAGAGATTAGCAATTCTCTCCGGGAGCCCTTTCATACTCTTTCTAAATAGCCAGGGCTCCTGCAGCAACGCTATGTCCAGCTTATCTTCCACAAAACATCGTCACAGCATATTTGATGCCGCCTTACTGTAATGCAGATTGAGTTGCCAAACTTGCAGGGTGTTCCCACCCACCTCCCTCGGTACGGGCCCACCTCCCTCCCTACTGGCGTCTCCCCTAATTATTTGAGTTGACTGCACGTCGCCCTACCGACTGACGGTTTTTCCGTCTGACCTCTCTTTGCCGACTGAAATTTGACGAAGGCCGACTCCAGTCCGCAGTTGAGTTCCCCCCCCCCCCCCCCCCCCCGCTTTCCTCATCAGCTCTATGTGTTCAGCCGGACACCATATCGTCATGGCGGTTCCGCCTTTGGCCGCGTCGCCATACCTAGAGAGGCACATACTTGCACGACTAAGTACCGCTTAAATGTCAGTACTAGCTTCTTCTTTTTCTTATGTTTAGTGAGTTTGAAACAGGAAAACTCAGAAACTTTTTACACGAAAATCGAAAGAACAGACCTAATTATTTTAAACCATAAGTAGTTGAAAGGATTATCTTTCCCTACTAGTTTATACTGCATATATAGAATTAGCTTATAATTTATGATGGTTACAAAATCGAAGTTCGATTTACAGTGACGAGTAAAAATGAGGAAATAAGTGGAATTTATAAAGAAAGAAGGATTTTAGAAAATACTCATTGAAAATCCCATTATAAAGTCTTTGGAGGCTGTTCAGGTACTCGCAGTCCTTTTATATATGAAAAGCTAGCGGCACTGAGATATGCAAATCAATAATGTAACTTCTCTAGTGTTACCACTTTCCCATTCTTGAAATTTTTCCTTTTCTCATAATATGTAATTTCTAATAATTATTTTAAATTTGAAGGATTATTTCTAGATTTATAATATATTTAAATTTACTTGAATGTAATAAATTTAATACTTTGATTTTCTCGTTTTCAGGCAGTTGAATTAACATTTATTCATGTCGCTTTCCAATGTGTGCTTTGTTGTTTTTATAGAGATTTGTTCTTACCCGAACTACCTTGCCGAATTGGTACAGGCCATCTGTCTTAATGTGTCAAAAGTTTATTGCTGCAGGAATGAATTAAATTTAATCAGGTAAGTGTAATAAAATTAATTCATATCAAAAATTTATGATTCTTTGTGGGTTCTTTTTCTTCTTTTTCAGGACCGGTATTGGTTTAGGATGGACACAGGATTATATAGAGACTGGATAGGAGGATTCTTGATTTGTAATCTGAATGCCGTCGGGAAAATAATAAGGTAAGAATTTGTTTTGTTATTGAATTTTGATACTTAAGGGTATAAAAATAAATTGTTTTGCACATTTTAAATCCTTACCTTTTGGAGATGGAGTTGGATCAATTTTTTGAGCCGCACGACCACCATGCCATGGGTCCCGGGTTGCAGACCAGATCTCCCCGTGAGCTTTTATTAAAAAATTAAAATAATCCACTCAGTCTCTGGGCTGTTGTCTATCTCGCAGCAATGCAAAAAGAAGACTTTGAAGTTTCCTCACTTCCCTTACCCTAATTCCCTTCCGGCCAAAACCATGCTAACGCATCAAAGGGTTGCCCCATAGGATTTGGCCACATCGTATAAAAGAGTGTCTAGAATAAGCCTCTAAAACGTTTTGACGTTAAAGCCGATTTAGTGCGAACACGTACCGGCCGAAAATCATGCCTATATAGATATGTACGTTCGGGCCAAATGCAGGTGCACGCGAGCCGCACAGTGGAGCATTTGCGGTAAAATCTTGGCCAAAAATATGTTTCATATATTTTAAAGTTGAAACTATTGCTGTTGACTTTTGACTTACTTTACCATACTAAGTACACTTATATGCACATAAATGTACGTATTTATTTAAAAAAGAAATATATAATCCACAGTTTACATAACTGTTTATAAGAGGAAAGTAAATGTTGACACATTCGTTTTATTTACAAGTAATGTTTTATTAAATTTCAATTATTTATATAAATCAATGTACATAATATATATATATATATATATATATATATATATATATATATATATATATATATATATCAAATGCGCATGAATTTCCTGACAATACTTAATTCTTCTCTTCTTACTCGTTAAAAATGCAACAAGCGCTCGCATTTCTTTTCCTCTGGAACTTGGTAGCTCATAGTTTTAGGGTCAATAAGACGATTGGTGATGAAAACAAAAAATTATTAATTATTTAATTAAAATTATTTTTTAATATAATGAATTAAACTTAATTAAATAATTAATCTTTTAATTAAAGAAAATTCAAAATATCTAAATTATATAAATTTTATTAATGTACTTAATTAAATTAATTATTAAATGTAAATAAATTAAATAATTATTTCTTAATTTGTTAAAGTTTTAATTTAATTAATAAATTTCAATTCAAATACATTCGAATAAATTAATTTAATTTAATTTGAGTTAATTAAATTTAATTAATTAATCAATTAATAATAATGTATTAATTATTAGACAAACGATCTAGATTTATAAAGAACAAACAAACATACACATGTATCCTCACAGCACTTTGTGTTTATATATAAAATTGGCAACTGTATGCGGAATATTTTTTTTAACATTATTTCTAAATACTGCAACCATTACGATAAGAAGTTAAAAAAAGGTCCGACAAACCTTGACACACCTTTAAAAAGCTTTCACAATATCTAAAAAAGAGCTAAAAAAGATTAAAAGTAACCTTTTTTACGTTATTAATTTTTCTTATTATGTTAAAAATAAAAATATTTAAATTAATTTATACTTTAAAACCAACATGTTGCCCTTCTGTAGCACGTAAACCAGCTGCAATTTGAATCTATCAATTTATAAAGCTACAATAAATATACATTGAACTTAATATATAATAGGCGGGACTTAATAAGTATCTCAGAGAGCTGGATTGGTCCGATTGCTTTTCTGTGAGAGACGTTAACAAATGCACCGATTATATCTTAAACATCCTTTGGTTTGGAATGCATCGCTTTATTCCTCATAGCTTCAAGAACATCAAACCAACTAACACCAATTGGTTCAATAATGACTGTTTCCCAGCCATTAAAAATAAGGAAGCAGTCTTCCAGGCATATAAATTGTGCCCTTCAGAGGAATTGAGACGTATCGATAGAGATGCGCGGAATATTTGCAATTCAGCAATTAGTCGGGCAAAGTTCAATTTCGACCAGAACATCAGACGGAAGGTTTTTTCTACCCAAAAGGGTAGTAAGGGCTTCTGGTCTCTAGTAAAAACCGTAAAGAACAATTTCACCTGTTCGTCAACACCACCACTCATTTATAATGGGAATGTTTTTACTGACTCATTGGACAAGGCCAACCTGTTTGCTGCTAATTTTGCTGCTAATTCATACTTACCACCTTCATCGCAGCCACTTCCATCTCCATCACAGTGTGCTAGTAGGCAAAAGACGCTACACTTTCGCACTCGCGAAGTTTTTAGAGTACTTTCAAAACTCGACGTGTCCAAAGCTACTGGGCCTGATGGTTTCTCGCCCCTTGTTTTAAAATGCTGCGCCTCTGAAGTGGCTAAACCTCTGCGCAAACTTTTTCACCTGTCATATTCAACAGGAATGTTTCCAAGTGTATGGAAACTTGCTCATGTCCAGTCGATACTTAAAAAAGGAGAGGCATGCGACCCCTCTAACTACTGACCAATTGCACTAACCTCGATCATATCTAAAGTTTTTGAATCACTCATCAACTCTCAGTTGTTGAAATATCTAGAAAACAACCATATTATCAACGATTGCCAGTACGGTTTCCGCACTGGCCGATCAACCGGAGACTTACTAACGGCTCTAACGGAACGTTGGAATCATTGTCTTCATAATTTTGGTGAGTCTGAAATCGTAGCTCTTGATATTTCAAAGGCTTTTGATAGAGTCTGGCATGCTGCCCTTTTAGCTAAACTTCAAACATTTGGTCTGCACCCTACCCTCGTTAAATGGATAGAGAGTTTTTTGTCAGACCGTTCAATTCGTGTAGTAATTGACGGAGTTACTTCTGATTCCTACGAAATAAATGCCGGTGTACCTCAGGGTTCAGTTCTTTCACCAACCTTATTTCTTCTTTTTATTAATGATCTCTTATCCCTTACTCCTATTCATAGTTTCGCCGACGACAGCACCCTTGATTTCGCGTACTCATTTGATTCTGTTATGAATTCACGTGGAAATGCTACAGAAGCCAATCGGGAACGCATGTTTAGATCATTAAACCACGACATTTCTATGGTACTTGCTTGGGGCAGAGCAAATCGTGTTACGTTTAATGCATCCAAAACTCAATGCTGTTTAATGTAACTTAAAAAACGCCCAGTTCACCCCCAACCCATTTCAGTCAACGCAGTGTATACACCCAATTCACCTCCCTCAAGATCTTGTGTATTGAGATATCCAGCAAACTTAGCTGGACTGATCATATATTTGCAATCGCTAAAAGTGCGATGAAATGTTTGGGTTTTCTACAGAGATGTAAGAAATATTTCACCCCACCTGACTTAGCGCTGATCTACAAGTCCCACATTAGGCCTAGACTTGAATATAATTCCCATATTTGGGCAGGGTCCGGACACACTGCACTGTCGGCGTTAGACAAAGTCCAGCGTAAAGCTATTAAGCTTATTGGCGATCCCTCAATCTCTGAGGGCCTTGACTCTCTGGAGCATCGATGGAATATCGGTTGTCTCTCGCTCTTCTATCGTTATTTCCATGGCCGTTGTTCTAACGAAATTGCTAGCCCGATTCCTTGTAGACTCATTACAACGCGCGATACAAGATCTACAAATCGCTCCCACCCCTATACTCTCCAGGTCAAATTTGGACGTACCGTAAAATTTCGGGAATCTTTTCTAAGCAGAACAACACGAATGTGGAACAGTTTACCATCTTCTGTTTTTCCCTCGTCTTATCAGCCTGAAACTTTCAAACGGGGCGTAAATCGACACCTCCTTCACCCAACCTCCTAACCCATTTCCCTCATCCTTAATTCCTTTCCTGCCAAGGCTGTGCTTAAGCATCATAGGGCATCCCCTGAGCTTTGGCATCATCATATATAAAAAAAAATAATTAAAAAGTACATTCACTTCACAAAGAAACCGATCGATGCACCAGTTAGCCAGCTATTATAAAATAAACTTTTTACAATTCTTGTTTGCTCAGCAGGTATAAAAATTATTTCATTGTTCTGTTTGAACAAAATAATGTTCCTTGAATATAGTAGTCAAAATCAGTTTCACAAGGAAGAGAAATTATTGCTCTATGGTCCAGGAACAGCTGACTAGCTGTAAGAAACAAAAATTATATTTTTCCCACGTTTTTTCTCTGTCAAACTTTAAACGCGTTTTTCTCAAAACCATGTTTTTAGATACGCTATACATAGTTGCAGTCGAACCGTTCAACCGATTGACTTTTTTTTTCTACTAAATAAAGATTATTGAATTTAGGGGGCCATGGACGATTTTCAACAACAAATATTAATATTTACTATTCTTTTAACCACTATGAACAACAAAAAAAAAGGGCAAAAAGATCGGTTTTTTCTTCAAACGGTCACAATTTTATCAAAAAATCACTGAATTTTTCCAGAAATGGTCCGCCCCCCCCCGGTCCGGGGGTGGGGGGGGGGGGTGGTGAGAAGGAAGGGACAGAAACAAATTATCGAAATAGACCGATGTTAATGTTGAATTCATAGTTCGGGATCACTGAGATGAACAATCACACTCTAAATGTCATTGAATAATATCTAGCACCCCTAGAGTTTCGGGATCACTGAGATGAACAATCACACTCTAAGTGTCATTGAGTAATATCTAGAACCCCTAGAGGAGATGGAAATGACTTACACTTACCAAAATTCCGAGAAACGCGAGGCACACGCAGCTGATATTTCATATTAGCAAACCAATCCGGCCTTACCCGGGTTATCAATACCGATAGAAGTATGTTATCGGTACGCTTTTGGAATCACCCTTATTTCCAATCATTCTCCTAACCCCTTCGCTTTCTCGTTTTCTGACTAATGCACCTGCGATCTCCGGTCAAGTACCTCTCCCCAGCAGCTTGTCAGTCTATTACCAGAACGTAAGAGGACTTCGCACAAAAACATCCAATATTTTCTCCCACAAATTCCCGCACGATATCTTTGCCTTAACCGAAAAAAATCTAACACCAGGAATTCTCGACAACGAACTATTGCCTCCAAACTATACCATTTTCCGTGTAGACGGTTGTGTAGGCACCAATGATCCACCAGGTCGTGGGGTTCTCATAGCTGCTCACAACCGTTATGACGCCACCCTGCTAAAGACCTCCGACTCTACAATATCAGAATTCGTATGTATCAAATTAGCACTAAATAAGTGTCTTCTGTACATTATTTGTTGTTATATTCGTCCCCCTCAACCTCCAGATGCCTACGAGCCCATAATTGAAGCGATCGACACCCTGCTTGAGAACGCTAACGCCTCCGATGAATTTATTTTATGGGGTGACTTTAACCTCCACAGTATTCAATGGTCATTGCCTGAGGACTGTTCTCATTTTGTCCCCTTAACGCATCTTCGGCCAAAGAAGCCGTTTTTACCGATCAGCTCTCCGTTTCTGGTCTCTTTCAAGTAAGTGGGGTCATCAACTTTCTGGACAGACAATTAGACTTAATCTTTTCTTCAGACCCATTTAACTCGGCTGTCGCGGAAAGCAACCATCTCCTTTCCTCTCTCGATTGTCACCATCCTCCCCTGCTCCTTTTTTTCTCCTACGAACACCCTCATGCACTTTCAAGCTCCGAGTCTTCTTTTTCCTTCAATTTTCGTAAAGGCGACTTTGAAAAATTAAATCACTTGCTCCTCAACTCTAACATTGCCACAATCCCTCAACATCTTCCAGTTGACGTTACTTTAGAGGCGTTTTATTCAGAAATACACGCTTGTCTTACACAATCTATCCCCCTTTTTCCTCGCAAAAACTACTCCTCATACCCCGTATGGTACGACAAAGAATTACACTCTCTCCGCGACAGGAGAAATAAACGTTGGCAAACTTTTCTTAAATCCCAGACCGAGTGTGACTATTCTTCCTACCTATCTGCTTATACCCCTTTTTCTGAACGTTGGATATCCTCTACTATGAGTATCTCTAACGGATGGAAACTAGCTTCATATCCGACCCCAAGCGTTTTTATAACTTTATTAATTCCAAGAAGAAATCTAATGGTTACCTCTCTATCCTAAAACTTGAGAATACCCCTTCGTTTGATTCTAAGGTTATCGCCAACCTCTTTGCACACTTCTTCAGTAAATCTTTTAGCGACAATTTCCTACAACCTGACCTTAACTACTTTTCATTCTTGGACAAATGCACTCAAACGTTGTTTACGTCTTTCGACCCTGTTCCCGACCTAATCGCCGCCATTATCAACGGGCTTGAGGACGACTTCAACCCAGGTCCTGACGGCATTCCGGCCATCGTTCTGAAAAAGTGTGCCATGCATCTAATTCAACCCGTTACCCTGCTTTTCCGCCTCTCGGTCACTCAAGGGGTTTTCCCTCATTTATGGAAAAACTCGTATATTATTCCCATCTTCAAAAAAGATTGCAAGAACGATCTGTCCAACTACAGACCCATCGCTAAATTATCATCCATACCTAAACTATTCCAAAATTGGTCTATGATTCCATGTTCTTCCACTGTAAGTCTATCATCTCCCTCTCCCAGCATGGCTTCCTCAAAGGAAGATCTACAACCACCAACCTTACTGACTTCGTCTCCAAAACACTATGTGCCCTGGAAAAGGGTAAGATGTTGATGTTATCGCCACCGATTTTAGTAAAGCTCTTCTGGATTCAATCCTACCTCAACAACCGTGGGTACAATGTTCTTTTCAGCTCATCCATTTCTAACCCTATTGTCGCTCTTTCCGACGTCCCCCTGGGCAGCCACCTCGGTCCCTTAATTTTCATCCTTACAATAAATGATGTTGAATGTGTCATCAATCACTCAGAGCTGTCCAATTATGCTGATGACATGAAAATAATTAAACGTATCTCCTCCACAACCGACTCCTGCAAAAAGATCTCGATTCCTTCACCACATGGTGCATGAAAAATTTTCTTGAACTCAATGTCTCCAAATGCCAGTCCATCTCTTATTCCCGCAAGCGTCTTACCACCACCCCGAGAGTGTACATGCTAACCGACGTACCAGTCCCTATCGTTACCTCTTTATGTGACTTAGGAATAATCTGTGATTTTGAACTCAATTTCCGTTCCCACATTGACAGCATAATTAACAGAGCTAACTCCGCTCTAGGGTTTGTGAAGCGGTGGTCCAGAGAGTTCCCCAATCCTTATGTTTCCAAATCTCTCTATATCTCCTTCGTTAGACCTCTCCTTGAATATGCCAGCCAGGTATGGTCACCTACATAAACAACCCACATTAACAGGATTGAATCCAGCGTAGGTTCATTCGCTTCGTTCTACGTGATCTTCCGTGGGTAGACAGATTCAACCTTCCACCTTATGAAAACCGTCTGAAACTGATAGACTTAAAACCTTTAAGTAAACGTCGTGATGTTTCCGACATTTTCTTCATTCATCATTCATGGGGCCATAGACGACCTTTGACTTCCATCTGAGTAAATCATCCCTTCACAAAGCCTTATATCTTGATCCCGCCCATCTTGAAGGCCTTTCTTAATTCTTCTTCCTTCCAGCCCGTATCAACTTTAATTAGAGCTCATATTGTAGCTTTTACTATTTATTTATTATGTCATCATTTATTATAGCTTGTAGTATTATTATGTAATAGCTTGTATTAAGCTTAAATAAATAAATAAATAAAAATTACTTTGATATCAATTTAACTGTTACCCTTCATATAAAGCGCATAGTGACAATTTTTTTCCGATTTATTCCGCGTTAAAGATCGAAGTGATCCAGTTTTTCCATAAAGCGTGACACATAGGTTATTCATTAGCCCATACATAACAAGCCGGTAAAAATAAATGTTTTTGTAGAAAATATTAAGTCGTACATTTCTTTCATATGAAAAACAATATAAATTTTAAAATAACGTCAGTATTTGCACAAAATTGAGGTCCGTATCACTTATTTATTTAATTTCTCTTCCTCAATATTTTTCTTTATCATATCATTAATGATGTTTTGATGTTTTTCAAAAGAACTGCTTAGGTTGCAAGAAATACATATTTTTAGAATTTTATGTTAAAGGATTTTTATTAAACATTTTTTAGTTCCGGTAACACTGCATAGGAGGGAGAAGAACTTCATTCTAAAGATGATATGCACTACAGGTGGACCTACAATCCAGATTGAGGTGGTTTCCGAACCACCAATATAACTCTGACACAGCTATTAGCCCTTTTTATCTCTTGTCAGCAGAGAACAAGTATGGGTTGCCACGGATAAAGCCCCAACCTACGACTTTCGCCTGAAAAGCGTGCATGTTATCCCTTAGTTAAAAAATTACTTTCAACTACTTACTTGGGCTTTATTGCCTAACTCCCTTAGCTTTAAATGCACATATATAGCTTGGAATAACCTTATATTTCTTCGAGCTTATCGTTCAGCTTTCTTGAGTCACAATAAAATGATATTTTTATGTACCCTCTAAATGGAGCAGTGTTCTGAGTATTGAGATATCTAGATAAAGCATGATTTTATCATAAAACATCGGATTTTATAAGCCGCGTGAATTTCATCCGTATTGTAAAAAAAAATTTATTAATCTGCATTGATAGTTTTTCAGGTACAAAACTGCAATTTTCAAACGAAAACAAACAATCGTACAAATTCCCAAAGTCGTTTTTTTATGTGGTTAATTACCCGGATAATAATTTCACGATAAAATTAATTCGAATTCATCTCAGTTCGCCAAAGCTTTTCAAGGTGCCGCTTTATTATGTCGTGCATTTAAATCAGTGATGTCCAAACCTATGCCCGCGGGCAAGTGAGCTTTTGAGCTTTTAAATTCGTATATGCATATGTTTGACTGTATTCGGTTTACTGTTTTTGCGTTTTTAATCATTAAAGCATGCCTAAGTTAAAAAAATCTTCATATTTAAGTTGTTTTAAAAGAAATTATACAATATCTTAATACTATATATACAACCTTTCGCAAAGATTTTAAGGTTCTAAATTAAAGATACAGTACGAAATGCTTCTAAAGCTCTTAAGCACTCCTCAAGTAGTAAGTAGTGTGAGTTTGGCCATCACTGATTTAAATGCCTGTCATACGCGTTTAGAAAAGAAAAATTAAGCTTTCTGTAAAAATCTTCACGTATAAACAAGATTTTGGGAGCTTTATTTTACCACATTCAACCTAAGGCGGTTTGAAATTTCAAGCTTGGGACAGACAGATCGTATAAATTCCAGAAATGTTTCATGTTTTGGTATGGAACACTTATGAGGAAAATGTTTTTAATTATGAGCAATTTTCTGCAAAATAAATATAATACTAGAAGTGAAACTCGGCTGCGCTCGGATAGCAAAATATTTCCGAAATAAGAAGTATCCTATGAGTAAAGTTGTTGATATACTGATATATACGGTTTCTTAATGAAATATTTCACATTAGAAATTTTACTCTACAGGGTGTTTCAGATCTGACGTTCCAAAATGAGTAGGGATCTCAATTAGACAAACAAAAAATTTAAGGCAGGGCGGGGGGGGGGCAATATCAACCGTTTGGGAGTTACAGGGTGATTCATAAATTTCAGTTTTTCATGGTATGCACATTACTCTTTTATTTTTATATCTTGATCTACCCAACACAGAGACATCTAACAAACGCTAAAAAACAACTATTAATGACCTTTAATACTATCGCACGTACAGTCACTTCTAAAAGTGAAGAAAATGGTTTCAGATTACCTAAAATTCATCATTTTTCCAAATTTTCTCCGAAATTCATGTAATTAGTACACCTCTCTTTTATTTTTATTGTATTGCCTTATTACCTTTCCAAAAAGGTGCAACGTGTCCACGGTCCACGTAGCGAAAATATGTAGAAATTTATACGTATTATCGGAGAATGTTAACAAATTAAAGAAATTAAACTCAAATTAGTTCTAAAATGATTTTTATTAAATTTAAAAATAATTACAATTAATCTTGATAAGTAACAAAAACCGTTCAAAATGTCCGTCGCCACTTTGGATGCATTTCAACGATCTCCTTTCCCGTATTTTCGTCGCTGCACTCCTAATCAGAGATACCAGACAGTATGGTGCAAAAGTGGTCGGTCCGTAGCGCTGAAGTCGCCCAAAGTCGCCGCGCCATTATTTGAAATCGTCTTTTGATTTCATAATCAATCAAGTCTTTCAAATTGTTGATTGTACAACTTTAATGTAATATTTATTACAGTAATCACAGCAACAGATACAAGTAACACAAATTTAAAATTGTGGTAGAGGCGTCGTGAAAAACAAAAAATACCCTTAATTAAGTAGGTATTGAAATGGAAGCGACTATTTGCACTTACGTGTACTTACGTGTATTTACGTGTACTTTTGAATTCGAGAAAGTTCCGCTTATACGTACTTTATTTACTTTTATGTACTACTTTAGAAATATATTCCCTGGCGGGGTACTGGCACGGTAACCCCCCATTTAACAAAGCAATTAAAAGCCTGATTAATACACCTCTTCATCCCAGAAAGTCTAATAAATTTTTGACGTACATAAATACACGTAAGTGCAAATAGTCACAAGCTTTAATAAGTCACCCAGTCGCTTCCAACTATTTATTACGCACATTTTAATCTTTTAGGAATTAATATATATACAAAGGATAGCAAAAGCAACCGCAGGGAAGACAGAAAAACAATTTTGATGTCGACTGTATCAGAATTAGATATCCACGACGTGACGACGGCATTGAGCATACTTTTATGTTTGAGCGAAAAAATTCTATTGCGATAAACGCCAGTTTGTACTCGTTCGGAGTTCAGTAAAAAGTTATTCGCCCAAAGTTAGAATTTGAGATGACTCGACAGCGAAAATGTATCTACATTCACGTCGGTTTATATCAGGATTTAATAAAACTTAGCATAACCTTTAATATCCCAGCATCTTTAAATAATTTCTCCCATGAAGAACAAAATCTATCACCATTTTCACACCTAGACCTCGTTCATCAGTCCCAATCTGAGACCTTTTATCCAGCTAATTGAAACGCGAATCCTTCCTTTAATCTCTTAGAGTTAAATGCTTCGATAAAATTAACGCGGAAATGAGATTCCCCAACATCGAAAATTCCTTTTAAGTGTTAATTTCATTGGCGTCATCATCTCTTTCCATTTTCTACGGCTAGAAGAAGGATGCGGTAGGACGTGAGGAGACAAGAAAGGACTTTCATTTGATTGAGTTAATTAAAGCAATTTGTAAACTTTTTCAGCATTTTCTTGGTTTTTCGTTGAAATAAGACACAGAAAGTGCAAAAAATAATTCAGGATATTTGGAGACAACAGATGAGAAAATAACAAGATATAAGGTCCTTCGCATCCTCAATATAATACAAAGAAATCGATCCTGTAAAATTGATTCGTCAGGCTGAGCGGACTTCAGATTTTTCTGTGACGAGTCTTCTTAAAGTTGTCCTATTCAGGACTTCAAGGTATGTCGATACCATTGTCCCCTGCGTTATTGCCTTTTCTTTTCATTTCTGTTTAACACATTCTGATAAAACCATGTCACCCTCAGGTGGTTTTATTCATGTCTTCTGATGCAGATTTATTGAGCTCAATGATTCTGTGGCATCACCTTAATCTAGCATAGCTAACGTGGATACTTCCATGTGACACAGAGTTTCTTTTACATGGAAGCATTGATAATTTGCACCTGGGAGGATTTCTTTTGAATTCACAGTCTGGAAACTAATGCAAGGAGAAAGAAAATCATGCAGTTTCCTTACCTTTGTATGTTTTGATTAAAATGTGGTATTATCTTCCGCCTTGTATGTACTTCATTTACGATGCCGTACTCATTATAATTAAAGCTTGAGTTTTTTCACTTACTTATGTACATATATTGAAAACAAAAGTACTTTCAGTTTTGTTCAGTAGCGTAATATTTTATTACTATAGTTACTATATTGTATTAGTTATTTTTAATTAATTTATGTAGTTTCTTATAATATTGATGACTTTCAATAAAACTTATATTGAACTATCTCAATCGTAAAAAGGCAATAACTGCTAAAATTCTACATATTAATATTGGAATTTAGTGCAAAGGAACGTCCAATTGCAGGCACAATAAGAAACCGCTACAATCCATAAAAATGAAGGTGGTCATTTCGTGTGCAGGATGATGATGTTAGTTTTGTAGAGCATTTGAATGATGAAGGCGTATATATAGGCTAAATGCTACGTCATCCTAACAATATATTGTGGTAAAGCTCTATTTCCAAAGCACCAGATAAAATCATTTTATGGTTAGTTAATGACTATCCGGTTATAGAAGATAATTGATAGCACCCTCTGGGGCATTCATCTCACATTGGGGTTGTAGTGTATGCTCATTAAATTACAGCTACCCTCATTGCTTCAATAATTATCCGTGCCCCAATTTCAGGGTCACATATGCGTAAGGCTCTGAAACTGCTCGGAATATTTGCTGTAATCGTTTTTATAGACAGATTAATGACCAAAACTGAAACAAGAAGCACTCTATACTATAGAAAATAAGTACCACGTCGCCATTATGTGTACATTAACTTATATTAAAATTAATTATTTTAATGGCTTAAGTGTTAGAATACCTATCAACAATTATTAAAGATAGAATTACAAAGCACCACCACCGACGACTTAATTATAACAATTAGGTTCAAGGTGCACTTCATTGTCTAGTAAAGTTATCATTCTTCAGTACCTCTTTGCTAAGCATTTGACTGCCTGTTGAGTTAGCTTAATTTAACTCGAACCATAAAAAGTTGGAGTTGCTGCTGGTCAGTTTTAGAGAGCGGAAGTCTCACCAGTTATAACGTTATTGAAACGTTATTGAATAATTACCACAGCACTGGTGAATTTGTTCCCATTTTTCTGTCCAGGCTACATGCAGTAGTGGTTATTAAAATAGAACCATTACAATTCATTTTTAACTGACTTCCCAAAAACAAAGGGGTTCTAAGTTCGACGCGAAATTTTTTTTTATGTCTGACCGGGCATAATTTTGTAATGCATATAGCTTTTTTTATGATTCTTTTCTTGTTGGGTAGAGTATGTTTCCCGATTGGTAATATGTCAAAAAAAATTTAAGTGGGGTTGGGGTGAAACCTAACTTCGTAACGCGTGCACCGATTTGGATGATTCCTTTTCTGTTGGGTAGAGTATGTCCTCCGATTGGTATCGTGTCAAAAAAATGAATGTTTGGAGGGGTTGGGGTGGAAGTGATTTAAATGATTCTGAATGCATAGAGTATCTATTTGTATTCTGACAAAAATTGTGGCTTGTGGTAAGAGTTGGAGGATGGGCGACGTCTAGCTTCATAAGGCATAGACCGATTTTGATTCGGTTGAACAGAATAAGTTTCCTGATTGATAAATGATAACAATTTTGTACCTGGAGTGACTATGATGATTCTCTGACTACGATAATGCTCCCTTGCTGTATAGACTACGGTGGAGCACTAGGATCATGTTAAGAATTTTCAAAGGTTAAAGCGTCACCGTCACTATTTTAGTAATATGTTGCTGGATTTTGATAATTCTGTTCCCATTCTTTAGAATGCACTATCTCTGCAAACTTTTGAAATTGCTTTATTCTTACGAGCAGCATCCTTCGAGTCGTATCAAAGCGAAATATAAAATAGCTTTTAAAAAAAAATTTGAACCGACTTCACAAAAAGCGCTAAAAACTATAAAATCATTTTTAATTTTATATCTATTACGACATTTTGAAATTAAACAAACCCAACCACAATTGAAGATAATATATCAAACTACCTGAACGTATCAGCTCACGTAATCATAAGGAAGGACGATTAAATATTTTTGTTGTAGTTGTTTGGTTTGTTTAGTTTGCCCCGACTTCAAAATATCGTAATAGATCTAAAATTAAAAATTATTTTATGCTTTTTAGCGCTTTTTGTGAAGTGGGTTCAAATATTTTTTTTAAACTATTTTATCTCAATATGTACTATACATGGTGTTTCCCACAAAGTGTGCCAAACTAAGTAGGATGATAGAGGGACAAATTCAATCGTTTGGAAGTTACAGGGTAATTCATAAAAAATAAATAAATAACGCCAAAAAACTACTACCTCAATGTTCTTTCTAAAACCGTCAACAATTTTGATTTAACTCCTATTACCGCAGATACGGTCACTTACCAAATTGAAGGAATGTGTTGCGATCACCTAAAATTCAGTATTTTCCTAAATTTGTATCGATTTATCACTGTTTTCTTCTCTCATTCTAGTTTTTTTGCCGATTGTTTTAGACAAATTATAAAGTGTTTAGCATGTCCCTCTCATACCCATTTTGTTCAGAAAAGTTGCCAATAAATCGTGGGCTACTGTGTCGAAAGCTTTCTTTAGGTCAACCAACAGTGCCAGTACATGTTTGTCTGAATCCCAATCATTATTAATGTTCGTTATTACGTCTACAACAACTGGGAGTCATTTTGGTGTTTTCAAAGACTCCAGCTTTTTTTACAAAGTATCTCCTGTATGACCCTTTTCAGAATTATAAATAGTGTTTATCAGTACAATTAGTCTATAGTTTTCCGGGCTACTCCTTTCCCCTCCTTTGTAAATAGGGGTTATCATAGCTTATTTTATAAATGTTGGAAAACTACTTTCTTTTAGCATTTAGTTAATTGGAGTTGGTAATGGCCCTTTGATATCTTCAAGCAACGTAAATATATCCTGAAGTCTAATGCGATCTTATCCAGGAGGCTTATTTTTTCCAAGATTTTTGATAACAGTCTCAACTTCCTGTGTACATGTTGGCTTCAAAAATATTGTGCGTTTTTCCGGATTGTTTAAAGTTATGTTTTGACTTTTAATCTTTTCAGACAGAATCTTTCTTATTACTAGTAATGTGCTTGTGCTGACTAGTCTACACTGCCTTCTTGAGTGGTATATGTATTTCATTCATACTCAATGCTCGTAACTTTAGTTTTTTGTGTAATATTTTACCCACTATGTTTTCATTTATAGTTTTTCAATTTTTTTGCGTTTGTACCTGCTTTATTAATTTTCTTTTCTAGATGTTCCTGCTTCGTTGTTCTTATGATAATTTTAACCAATTTAGATGGTTTGCTTTTTTTCTATTCTAATTTTGCTTTCTAACTTACTTTTTCCTTTGCTTAGGTGGTTGGTTGGTTTTCAAAGAGGGGAAAATAGGCGTCTTCCATGTACAATGCCCGTTGTACGCCCCTACTCGGCAGTGGTTACTAAAGCCCATTGTCAAGTCAACTGATCCCCATAACAAATTGGATAATTGACTTGTATGCCAATTTCTTTACTTCTGCTAGATCTTCACAGAAGTACGTTCACAAGCTTCTGAATCTTCTTTGCGTTAAGGCCGGGCATTGGCCGAGAATGTGTCACACGATCTCGTCTTCTTCCCCTGCACATGCTGGAGTTCCTAATCCTATCTTTTGGCATGAGTCCTTAACCGTACATGTCCTGTCACAAGGCCAACAAGAAATTACAGTTAAGCCTTTTTTAGCTTGTGCATTGAAAGTTGTCTAAAACGCTTTTGTATGTAGAGGTATGTCTAATCCCTCCCAATTTTCTTTGAATCTCCTCGTTACCCATTCCATCATTGGAGTTTATTATTTGCGCCTTTCTGTATTAAGGTGAAATCGCTTTGTCGTCGTAATTTTATTACGGCTTTTTTGCATTCCTCTACCGTTCTAGATTTAACCGCGTTGTTTACTAATAATTTCATGGACGCCTGGCTATCTCTACATATCGCTATCCTAGAGGATCTTACTCCCCGTTCCATTAGCTGCTGAGTCCCTGTGTCTATCGCTGCGATTTCACATTGAAGAAAAGGGGAGGAGTTGTTTACCCCTCCACGTATCTGCAAATTCTGTTCCTCGCTCGATATCCCGAAACCACATCCACGCTCGCATTTTGAGCAATCTGTGTGAAGCGCTATAGTATTTTCCTGGATCACTATATTATTGATCGCTTCGCTTTTTATCGAGAAATAAGTTTTAAAATCAACCTCCCTGTTGGGATTTCCAGTTTGGAAATCCTAGCAATATTCTTACCCGAAAAGTCTACTGATCCCATATCCGTTGCAGATTTGGGTGAACCTTTCATGTTGGGTTTATGTTCCCTTTCCTTCCACAATTTGTTTATGTGTAAACGTGCAACAGAGTTTATTGCCACCAGTTTAACATGGAGTTCCAGTAGAGTAGTGTTTAGAATGATCGCCAGGGCCCTTGTTGATGTTTACCTGGTAGCTTCTGTTTTGCCTTAGCAGCACATACGTTAGGCTTGGTCCATAATCTTCTAGTTTCTGCCCACCTTCATAGCTTCCCATCATATTATCATTACATATGTTACGATGGGTTTGATTACACATGTATATATCCATCTTGTGATATAGGGTGATTCCCTTATCGTATCCCTACATGTTCAGAAAGCCCATACCTATTTGTTTTTCTTTTCATGTAGGTGTCTAGCGCAATTTATTTCGTCGTCCATCAGCACAACCAGAAATTTGGCTTTATTCCCTATTGTCAATCTTCTTTAATTTTGGCTTTATAGTGAAGCAGCAGAGTTCCATCTTGGCTGCTTAATCTTCAATCCGTAATCTAGTGCCCAGGAGGTTGCCGTGTCGATTGCTTTTTGATGTAAGCATCCCAGGTTTTCTTCAAACTTACATCTGACCACTCGATGATCCGCATAACATATAACGCAGAGACCTTTATTTGACAAGGCATTAAGTAATTCATCAATCACTATCAACCATAACAATGGTAAAAGAATCTCTCCTTGTGGAGTTTCTCTATTCACCAACGCTGCCAATTTTCTATTTCCAGAACTTGTTTTGATCATTCGGTGCTCCAGCATGGACTTGATACAGCTGATTATGCCTTGATCTGCCCCTTTTCTCTCAACGTGCTTAGAATTTTATCAATTTTTACATTGTTGAAAGCTATATTTATGAAGCAGCCCAATGCTACTTCCTTGTACATCAATACCTTCTCCAGTTGATAAACCAGGCTGCGTAGATCGGAGTCCACCGATTTTCCTTTCATATAAGTATGTTGAGAACTTGATAGTTGGTTTATGTCTATATTTTTCCTTAGCACCCATTTCACCAGTCTTTCCAGACCTTTTAGGAGAAATGAGGTAAGGCTTATTGGTCTATATACATTTGATGTACTATATTGCCTGTGCCACTTTACAATTTATGGGAGTGTTAATAAACTTTAGACACGCTCTAAACAGTTGGGCGAGTCTATTCCAAAGTCTGTTTCCTCCTTGCTGTAACATAGATGGGGTATATAAAACCCATCTCTGCCCGGTGATTGTTATAGGCTAAAAGATTTTACTGCCCAGCTTACCTTGTACACAGTACACGATTTCTTTGTTTGCTCGTATTCCATCTATACTTGGGATCCGCGAGGAGTAGCGCCTCCCCCAGCTTCTCCAAGGATTCCCTCATATTAGATGAATTCTCGATAAGTTCTCTTTGGCTTTTCAACTTAGATAATATTTTTTTAAGTCTAGCTGCCTCAATCAATTTGGCTGGTAAAAACTTTCCAAAATTCCCCCTGGCTTTACGGAACACTTTACGGAATTGCCTAAATACAGCTTTGCACTTTTCCGGCCTCCTCACTTTCGTGTTTATTAGCCTTTATGAATAGCTTTCTGGTTATAATCCTCATTTCTATAAGCCGAGCGTTCATCTATCACTGCTTCCATACTGTTTTCAATCAATTCTCTGAGCAGGCTTCATCGAATGCAAATCTGATAGCATCTTCAATGTTAGCAGTATCGTCATCGATTCCCTGTGTCGATTCCGGAAAGATATTACTTGTGCTCAATTTTGAGTCCATAATCTCCGTATTCTTATCTCAGTTAGTTTCCCTGGGGTTTCTAAAGGGATCTTGGTGCGTAATTGGTGTTATGAATGGAAGTGTGTCTATGGCCTCCATGTGGTGCCACTGGCAATTGCAGGATAATACCGACGTAAGTTTACACAGAACACTAATTCCCTAACTCTGTGAGAGAGACCATCTGAGGATGGGACTTCCTAAACACACACACACAGCCTTTCACAGGATCCGGGCTTAAAGGATCGCTAGTGGTATCTTCTCAAGGGAAGGTCAATCTCCTGTTGCAAATTAGTTGAGTAGGGAAGGTATTGGGGGATCTCTGCCTTCCCGGTCTGTTTGTTTCACCTCCAACCTGTAAGTTTATTTATGGAAGTAAATTTTCAAAAATCTTAGACGGTTCAGGTTACGAAGGTAAGGAGGCATAGATGGAGGCAGACCTTCATAGGTCCGATTAAGTAAGCGTTCCTAGGCTGGAGCAATCTGAAGAAAAGCAGGTTTGCAAAGGATTGGAGGAAACGGCAGAGGTTGATTCTAAATTGGCTGGCAACGGGCAACCAATCCTGCGGAAGAAAACGCACAATCGTATTAGAAGCCACCGGATGAGAAAGAATGAGCGGAGAAAGCAGCAGTTAGCTGACAAACTGGATATATCTGCCCTAACAGATTCAACTCCAGATAAGGAGGGTCCTGCTAAGTGAATCCAAGGTAACGCTGATGATACCATGATGAGACCGAGTTATCTGATGATGGATAATCACCAACGGCCTCTTAATCAAACGCGTTTGAGCAGTCGGTTACGGAAGCTCCTACCTCCAGGTTGCTGTCAGAAATGGAGAGTAAAGCAAGATCCCAGCAAGGTAAACATAAGCGGATCCGGAAAAAGACGAAAAGGTGGTCCCAAAACAAGACGGATAACGTCCATCAGAAGTTGTCCTTAGTATCAGGTACAAGTTTGAATCCCAGCAAGGCAGGGCTTGAGCCGACCCGAGCGAAGGAAAGAACGTCAAGGCAATGGAAGTAGGGCGACTGGCTGTCAACCTAAATAATAGGTTGTGACACCAGTAAGAAGGTAGGAAGACCCGTATCGAATAGTACCGTAGTGCTGCAGAAACCCTGGATATTCAGAAAGGGAATAAGAGGGCTCTCGGAGTGAATCGCTAATCTGTTATCACAACTAGGTCCTGCATTCTAGTCAAGCGTGGAGATCAGGCGGTGTTACTTCCACAACTCAGTACTTACTGTGGTTCATTTGGAATACGGGGAAGGGGGGTGTGTCCTAACCTCGGGTTACTTACCATATACCTCGCCTACAGGGAGAGAGTTGGAGATTCTGGTGAAATGCTACAAGGATAGAAATTAGGGATTAGCTTTAGGTTGTGATGCGAATGTCCACAAACAAACAAATTAGCAAATGTAAATAGGAGGACCGAACCAACTTTCGTGGATGGAAGGCGTAAGGAGGTTATCGGCGTTACCTTTAGTAATACTTAGTTGCTGGATAGAGTGCTCAATTGGAGAAAAGCTGATGTGGATGCGCTGTGAGACTTTGCGCATTCGATATTTAAATGAGAAGCGTATTAGAAGGTTGATTAGATTCCCAAAGAACACTGAATGTCAGGAGGTGTTAAGGGAAAAACTGGCGAGATGGACACATAGAATACCTAAAAATACATTGTTTGTGGGAGACAGTTGTATGTACACTTTACAAAAGTCTTCAGAGGAGGCGTATCGTAAAGTTCTTTAGACCTATGAGCCTGACGTAATTTTTGTTGAAAGGAATGGAGAGAATTGTGGCTTATCACATCGAAGGGATGGTGCTCGTAAGATACCCATTAAGTAGTAATCAGCACGCTTACTGTCGTGGGTGATCTACAGAAACGGCACTCCACCAAGTGGTGACAGTAGCGGAGTGCAGCAGGAAGACATAGCAATGACACCCATAATAGACATTGAAAGAGCCTTTGATAACATAGACTTCGGAAGGCTGGAGGATGCTCTTATCAGACACTACTTTCATATCGGTTGTCTCAAGCGGAAAACCAATGATTTCATCATCGCTAAGTGTCTTATGCACTAGTAATTCGTCGATATCTACAGACGATAGATCATCGAATCCTTCTCCGCCTACTTCATGAGCTAAAGTTATGATGTTAGTATATTCAACCGTATTAGAAAGCACCTGCTCTTTATTTTTTACACATTCTGGCCATAGAGCTCTCCAAGATGCGTTCAAAGTTGATGGCTTCAATTCGGATAGTGCTAATCCAGCATGTTTGATGATTTTTATCATTCATTAATTTATCTAAAATGTACCGGAATGTTTACTTTACATAATAGGTCTTAAAGGTTGCAATATTTATTGATTCAACGGTTGTATCAATGAAGTAGCATTTGGCGGAAGAGAACACACTTCGACATTTGGTTGCTCTACATTAAATTCAGGATCTTTCGGGAAACAAATTTTTGAGAAACCATTCATTAAAACTTACAGTGGCCACCCAGGTTTTTCTATTAGCTGTAAAGTTAACTTGTAGGGTGTCTTAATTTATACCTTTCGTTGAATGTAGTTTTAGAGCTCGATTAACAAGTAAGGTTTAACATCGGATTTCCTGAAGCGTTGGAGGAAAATAAAAAGGTTACGCGATTTTTGTCTACCTTGACCACACTGTCACTCGTTTTAAAATGTATAAACATGTTTTCTTACTAAAAATGATTTTAAATAGAAATGGGGATTTAACGCGGTCCTTATATTAAATTTAATCGCGTAAAAAAGGGATGACATATTTAAATATTGCGTTAAATTAAATTCGCGTAAATAAAGTTTGCATAAAAACAGAATTAGGTGTATACAAATCCAGGATCCTTTCGAGTGATTTAAGTAAGAATGAATTTAGACTGATCGGTCTGTAGTCACTGGGTTTGGCACTTACCTGCTGTGCGGGAGAACTGCCAGGATTCGGGCAAGTGATTCAGCCTCAAACCTCTGAAGATCATCGTCAACTAGGGGGTAACCATCTCAAACACCTTCTGCAACATAATTGGCAGAATGCCATCTAGACTTGAAGACTTTGCAGGATCAAAGGATTTCACCGATCATCTAACCCTGTCCTGTGAGATATTATTTGACTTTGCAACAACATTGTCGCCTAGAGTAGTAACTGGATTTTCACAGGCTGGAATCGGGTGCCCATCAGGGCCTCCAACGTCTCCTGGCTGTTTTTCCTCCAGATTACACTATTATTACAAATCAGTATAGGTTGTGCAGGATCTTTCGAAATTACTTTCCTACCTACCCGTTTCTGAGGTTTTTGGATTTGTGCACAGAAGCAGACCTAGCTCTTTCTCTTAGCAGCTCTGATCTTCTTCTTGAACTCCTTTTGGGCCACCCTATAGTCTATTCACACTGCTAGCTCACTGGGTGCGAACTCTACGTAGCTCCGTCTTCGGTGGAGTAAGTGATGGGGTGTTGGCATACCAATCCGGAGGTCCCAGGTTCCAATCACACCGGCAGCGGCGTCCCATGGCTGTTTTCTGCTGACAACAGATTAGATATAAAGGCCATTAGTATTGCGGAGAAAATGCCAATGGTTCGGAATTCACTTTAATTTGTAGGTCCACTGACAATCGTTGTCTCGAATCGGGTTAAGTTTTTCTCTCACCCCATACCCCTGTGGCAGCTCAACTGAAGTTGGCCACATTTCTCTACTGGAAAAACACCCTGCCAATGAATTCTCTTCATAAACTCAGCAACCTTTTGGAATTCCCTTTCATAAACTCAGCAACTTTTTCCTCATTTCCAAATGTATAAAAGGAAAAACGAACAAGCAAATTATTAGTTCATCTTTAGGAAACTAATAAAAATGTTTCAATTATAAAAAAATTATCATTAAATAAAGCCCAAAGTTATCTTTCTCGAAAAACATTTTTTTACTAAATATTTCTGAAAGGAACTAAGTTTCAGAAATCATCGAAAGGATGGACACATCTTGTGCTGAGAAGTACCCTGCCGAGGAAGTTGATAAGAAGCCAACAGCCATCAAGCACATCACTACTTCGGAATCTAAAATAACATTGAAGTCAATCACGAAGGATGTAATACGAATAGCGCCATACGTAAATACAAATAAATCCAGCGTGATATTGACCACCTACGTTACGGACAGCACACAGGACCACCTACGTTAAGGACAGTAAACAGAAGGTGAACTCATCATATCAAGCAGGAGGATAACACGTGACCTCATCACACATGCGAGTTACAACTGTAACCACACCCCAAAAGAGTTTACTAGAACTTGAGAGGAAGAACGTGGCATGCTGCCGATTCCCAGTTTTTCCTGCACTAGTTTACCGAAATTTTCCTATTCGATCTTTATTACGTTCCTGTATTCCTTATAGATTCTTTTCGTTACCGCTGTTTTAACCCCACAACTGATATAGCTGTGATCATGAGGAGCGTCACCTCGAGAACGTTCCCATTGGTTGGGCCTCTGTACGTTGATATATTGCCCCTGTTACCAATGATTAAGTTGATAGTTAATATATAGTGCAACAAAGACTCAACTCTTTCGTTAATGCCGCTGCTCCCTCATATAATTGATGTGCATTTGCGTCCCTCATCAACAGGTTGAGCTTTTTCCGCTTTGCTTCTTACAGTAGTGTCTGGAACTCGTCTGGCGGCGCTTCCTGTCGTGTACCATGTTGGTCGATGCAACAAGCAATTGTGGCTCATTCTTTCCAACCTCACACAGCGCAGCAATTATGTCGTTGGTACTGAAATTAGAGCAAAAGTTAATGTAAAGTTCCTTACTTGCCAGTATCGTCGACCGTTTCTTATCTTCATTCTGTGCGAAAAATAGGTTGTAGTTGCTTGACGCGAGCCCCTTGATACTACCCCCTGCTGCTATCCAGGGATCCTGGAAAAGCGCCAAGTCCATCTTCTCATTGTTAATCGTACAGTCTAGCTCAGCAGCGGCTGAGCTAAGATGATGCAGGTTTATCTGAGAACCCTCAGTGGACGGGGTGAGAGCCCGTTTCGTAGCTGCCTCTGTGAGGATTTCCAAGCCTAAATCCTTTTCCAGCTCAATAGCCTATAGTATGTTTATGTTTAGTTCTTTGAGGTGACGCTTCTTGAGACGTAGGTACACTTAACCTACGGTGTATGACATCTTCCCAAACTTCTGCTAGAGCAGGTCTTCTGCATCCTTGTTTATCTGGAGGATATATACCTGACAACCATCCGCAGCGACTGGTTTATCTACCTTCTGCACTTTCTAATCTGCCGTTGGTAGAGACGGATTTTGCCTCTAGAGTAGTTTTAGAGCGCTGTCAGGAGGCCCCACGCTAGATATATACACCTTCGCTTAGGGTTCCAGCGGAATATCTACCACCTCGAGATACGCCCCTATAGATAGTAGGTATGTTGGTGGTTCATCCTCAGTCATTGCAAGGAAAATATTTCGTTTTTGTTACGTTACTTTTAAGTATACGTCATAACTACAGCCTGAACCATAATAACCGATATATATGAATAAATTATTTTTACTTCGGAAATTAACAAGTTTCTCCAAGTGCTCGACTACCTCATCCAGCAGCCTCATCTCCACGATCTTCCACCTCTCCAACGATATCTTGTTATGGGGGTCGCTACGATCTATAATCGCCACGATAAGGTTGTTCTTTACAATATCGCTTGCCAACTTTGTCGGTGCCTTAGACGTCGATAACCTTTGTGAGCACTTAGCTTCTTTTGGCTATATTTAGGTCTCTTGCCTGGGTTTTCGGGAATGTAACCAGTATCCTCGGCTAACCTGTACCTCCTCTTTACTGCCACGTTCTTCTCAACTTTATTACAGAAGGTCGGGACCTTAATCACGAAGATCCTTCTGCTTTTAAATAAAGCCCTGCTCTTGGTCACGGCGTTATTCGACCAGGACATTCTTTTCTGATCCTCTGCGTACAGCTCTGCTTCTTGCCGAGAGCTTCCATGAACCTCACAGTAGCTTTATATTACCATAAAGTCCTGCGACCCTCCCGCTTTAATCGGGACCTAGCGGATCGCATGAGGATGTCCTCGTCTATGGTTTCAACACCGGTAGCGAGCGTTTTGGAGGTGCTTGGGCACCCCTAATGTTCACTCTGGAAGTAGTAATGGTGCATCCGTCGCAGCAGTCAGCACTGACTCCTGCCGACATTTTGTTAGATATATCTACCAATTTAGATTCTCTTGTGGAGCTTTCTATGTGAGCCATTTTCCCTAATATTTCGCGCCATCTGTGTGCTGACGTTTGAAGTCACTTTTACACACACAATTTTTGAGTTACCTAGTACTTCTGTAGTTGTCGTCTCCTTAAGATGCCACGAATGCTGTGCTTTTGGTAAGAAGAGGCATACATTCCGTTTCAGCTGCCAGAGTACGATGACTACAAGAGCCCATAATATTGAATTTCCGCCATCACGGCTTATAATTTTTACGAACTTCCGATAGCCAGTGACTTGGAAGCCTGTGCAGGCTGGTCAAAAAAATAAGAGAAATAAAGGAGAACGTTCCACAGCGCAATCACTGTCTTGCCCCTTTTTCACCAGACATCACAGAAACATATAAATACGTATATACAAGAGAGAGAATGACCGCAATATGCGCGGAAGCAAAACGCCCGGCATTTGGATCAAAGTAATCCAGAACCCCCACATGCATATAAACATGTGCAGGAATTTGCTCGTCGCTTCACGCATGCTTAATCCAGGACCGATATAGGACAACAAAAAAACTCAACAGAACGTAAACAAAAAGAAAAAAAAATTTGAAAAGGGAATCCTGACCAACGAAGGCCCCTCCAATCACATCGAACCCAGGAGCAGGGATTGTTCTTATAACTCCGGCATGAAATGGAATGTGTGGGATAAGGACTTACAGTAGGAATTAGTGTATTCCGCAGTCATTAAAGGCAAGAAATTTATACGTCTTTGGAGTGAGTACTTAACTTTTAAATTAAATTTTTTCGTTGTCAATTTCTTTACGCCGATCAGGCAAAAAGGGTCAGTAGTCTAAGTTCATATAAAGTAGTTCACTTTTCTATATATTAACTTAGTACCATAGTTGAGAGGTCAAGTGCTAGAACATGCCTGAAAGTGTAATAATGTTCAGGCAGAGTAGAATCAGACACAATGTACGCCTAATTGTGAATCGTATTTGTGAATTTTACTTATACTAGATATATTTATATATATAGTTTTTTTTAAATCAGCATTGCTAGTGTAGATTCTCATGAGACAGTGAAGTGCAAATTTCGAAGATCATTTAGTTAAGTACCTTAAGGAGTAGTATGTTTATAATTTCAATCTCCCTTCTTGAGTAGATAGAGTTCAACTTAGTATGGAATATTAGATGTGTTAGAATTCACGTCTTTATTACAAAAAAAAGGAGACGGTACGTCGTTAGTTTTTGAATTGTCAGTTCTGAAAAAAAAGTTAATATATGTTACGTTCAATGCTGGCGAATTTCGTTTGAAATCCTGAGTCGATAGAGAGCTAAGTTAACGAGCCTTCTGTTAGTTTGGTTACCCATGACACTTTAATAAGATAATGAAGATAATTATATATGAAGCCTAATTAAATGAAAGGCGTACTGAATATTTTGTGAGGTAAAACGTTTCGCGTTCGATTGTGTACTCAAATTTAATAATAAACTTTTTTGTTTTTTTATCTGTTCTTGCATTAAAAATTGTTTGTATTAGACCTAATACAAGAAAAAAAAGGGGTTTTGTTCGTGCGCATCCTGCGGATGCTCTCATAATACGTGTTGGCAATTTATCACGAGAAAATGTGTACCTTTTAAATATAATTAAGTTTTCAATGACTTCATCGTATGTATATTTATCTTTGCAGCAATATGTTTCGGAATAGGCCTAACCTAGTAAGCTTCAGTTTAGTAAAATGAAATGATAAGGCATGTATATGTATATTAATTGATAGAATTAGACATTGTAATTAAGGCTAAGTTAACCCCAACTTGAGCCGTGTATTATTTATTATTAAGGTTTAAAAATGAATTATACTTGCTTTTATTTCAGGTGCTCTCATGAAGTTTCTTGTCCTCCTTGCATCCCTCATCCCCCTTCCCTCTCCTCCCCCATGTTTTTAATTTGATTTTTTTCTACTGTTTCGACTATTTTTGTTTCAGCACCTCTTTCTAGGTTGGGCCTGTACCCAATCCAGGTACAGGAATGGCGTGGGTTAGTGGCCTGAACTATCGTTATGGGGGTAATCTTTCTTTTGTTGGTTTGTTCAAGATAGTTCAGGGCGGCTGGGAGTAACAGGTGATACCAGACCTGTTGCTCTGTCTTTTATCTGTTCTTGGTTGTTTTATCTTTCGTGGCAGACCTGAGAGAATGACTCCACAACCTTCTTTCGCCACAGGCACGCGGAATTCTGTTTGTAGATGTGTGATGATGTTCAAGGACTCACACCCCATACCGGCGAGCTAGGACGTGCTGCCAGGTAGCGCGTGCCACTTGAACATCCTGCGGCAACTTCACGTTGCTCATCCGCACACACATTACATTACATTTCCATTGTTGTTTTAGCTTTTTATACCTCCTGCCAGGTTGGCACCTACTTCATCTGGCACCTCCATATTGACCTGTCCGACATAAGTGACTCTACCAGCAATTCAGAAAGTCATAGAGAGAGATGCTAGCAGTAATTTCATCTGATTTTAAGTTTTATGTAAATAAGTTTAAACAAATTTTGAAAACTTTTTCTTTTTATTAGAATTAAAAGTCGAATACAAAATTGACTTGATGTAAATTCAGCAACACCAAATAAGTCGAACTGATCAAAAAATAAATAACTTAAAATACAACAGTAGCAAAAGGACTTTTTCATTATTAAAAAATGTATTGTATCTGATTACTCTCTATTAGATACTCGTAAGTTTAGAGACTACGTCCTATTGATATCAAGATAAACACAAGCCATATAAACCCCCCCCCCCCATGCACTTCACTGACCTTTCCACAAAAGACTTAAACTCCACAGTTAAAAAGTTTAGTTCTTTTTTAGACGACTTTAGGTATATTATATAATATTTTTCTCCTGTTATGAGTCGGAACCAACAACAAATTCTGTTTTGATTGCAACGCTGTTATGCCATTTTTCTGACCAGTCGTTGGTTAATTCTCTTTTCAAATTTTAAACAGCTGAATCCTTTCATGTCCGTACTAGTTTAGATAAGTTTTACTGTCTGTTCACTTTTTTTACCCAATCACTGTTTATTCCCTTATCTCTTCTTAATTCAACATACTTCTGACACCACCCTTGTATCTTTCTCAAACTAAAGTGTTTGCAAATTATTAACAGCGTTTACAAATTCAAAAAATTCATTTACAGAATTTTGTTTAACATTTACATTACATTTATTCTAGCCAATATTGACCTCTACTGCCATCTAGGTGTAAATTGTATAAAGCTATGCATAACATCGCATTTTCATCCGATCAATTTTGAGCACGGTACGGTGAAAGAATTAGTAATAATGTTCTGAAATTGGAATCAAGAATTTCTCTGGAATGCGAAATTTATTGTTTTAATTTAAAATTATAAGAATTGAACTAAACCAACCTTTAACTTGAAATATGTTGTAAATGAAGTCGTGGTTCCATCTATTAGGAAAGAAATAACATTGAGACCTGAAAAATCAGATTCCTCTACCAGTCGGGTACTTCCGGGGCGACTTTGTGAGAAAGCCGATTTGTATTTTATTACATCTGAAGCTCAAACCAAAACTTTCGCTCTAAAACAAATCGCTAACTTTTAGTTTGGAGAGCTTTGCAACAACAACTGCCATACTAGGCAGATTAAGTTGGTTGCAGTTCAAAATAAATAACCGTCATTTTATTTATATGATATTTTTCAAATGAAATTCGCATTTATTGAAGGAAACACATTTGGGCGCATGTAGTCCTCCACTCGGTTGCCTACCAATTTCATTTTAAATATATAGTGCTGCAAAAACATTATAAATAATTCAACGTTTAAATTGAACTGTTGCCAACTTAATCTGTCTAGTATGGCCGAAGCTGGTCCGAAGCTCTCTAAAGCTCTCCAATTCATTTAAATGGGTTGGTGAATGTGCTTTTCGAAGCGGACTGATGAAGTTAGCTCCAGTTTCAATTGAAAAACCTGCTATTTTTAAAATGATTAACGAAGGAAATTACCACCTTCATTGCTAAAATTTCTATGTTGCAATTTAATTTTAAACATAAAGCATCATAAATAATTCAAATAAACCATATCAACTCAGCAATTAAGAGAACAAATTACTTACAAATTGACTGATAACGTAACTAAACTGTCAATTACTTAAATCAAAGGAATTGAAGGCGCCGTTATCATCAGTGAATTATGCTAGACATTCCAATGAAAATCTAAAGAGACAACAGAAAAACATAACGCGCGTTCATGTGGGCATGACCGTGGCAAAGTCAATTAACTATGGTCTGGGGGGCCACGGGGCCACTGAACGAGTCAACTCCAACGCATGTAGCACGCATTATACACGCATAAAAATGTTGTAAAGCAACGGAGCCAACATTCCGCAGAACCAAAAAATTCGTTGCTGGCCGGCTTCAGTTCAGAGCACAGTCGATTAAGAAAGAAATTCCAAAAATTTCCCCATCATTCATAAAGTAGGAAGCCATCTACTTGCTTTCATCTTGCCTTCTTGGCTCTGGCTGCCACACTTGTACAGTGCCAGCGAAGCACAGCTAGAGAACGGGAAAGTCGCCGGTCGACGGTTTGTTTTCATCGGCACGAACGTGCATTTTTGCTTTGGACTTGCATTTGAGAGTTGGGACTGACGAGAGTTCTAGCATACTTAGTTCGGTGTCGGTGGTGCCTGTTCGATTCTGGGCGACATAAAGTGGTTGTAACCAAAAAATTCTGTTTATAGTTCAGTTAAAAAAAATCTGTGATTAGTGCGAAAAGTAGAAAGCAGTTCGACAAAAATCCAGGTGGAATTACAAGCACTTTGAGGAGGAACCTTGTCAATTTGTCTGTGGCAGTTTTGAAGAGCCGGCAGTGGAACATCTCTTTGGAAAAAGGTTGGAACATTGACCTCTATTTGACATTCGGCTATATTTTCAATGCTTCCGGGTACAAGATGCGCGAAATTATAATAAAATCGACTAAACGTCCTAGTAACTATCAAAAGTGGTTTAGTTAACAATTTTGTTGTCACGGTAGTAGTTAAGTGAAATGCACTTTAACAATTTTTTTTTTTTGCTGATAAGCAAATATTTGCAGTAAATTAAATTTTGTCCAATGAACACAATTACCGTCGCTCAACAAAAAAAAATTAAAAAGAAAATTTCCACTTGCACACGTGGGGGAAACAAGGAAGTATTTTCCTCCCCGAACCTTGACATTGAGATATTTGCCGCTTTGCGCGAGCATATCTCGGCGAATTGGTCTCTTAATTCTGACGTTTGACCGGCTGCGTAAATTCGCTTATCATTTTCAGTTATGTCACAAATTTGTCGTGCTATTTGCTCGGCAATGGCCTAAAAGTTGTAAAATTTCAATGTGGTCCAGCCTATATTTAGAAATTAATCGGTGAACTTGTGACAAAAATAAGTAACGCAACGTGTGGCTGTGCCAGACAATTTAATCTTTTTCAAATGCGAGTGTAAACGACACACCGCAAGTCTGCAACGTCTTCATCTCAGCACCGGATGACTACACAGTCTGCTTCATTCAATGAATAGAGAAGTACTAGGAGGCCGGGGATTTAGCAGCTATGAAGAACAGGTTCTGTGAGCTAAATTATGAGATTATTCAAATCTACAAATTGTGGTGATCTTCGGAGATTGTTTCTATGCACACTGGAGACTACAATAGCCTTTCGAGCATTCCCCTGTTATTTCCACTATTGGCCCTATTGAAACTGCGCAAATCTGTAGATTAATATTAAGTTGGCAAAAGCTATTGGTGAAATTTTTATGAATACTATAACACTAGTCGATTTTTTATAAGATAAGAGATTAGTGCGACATTGGATTAAGCGCATGCCAAACTCATGCTTTCTTTCATATTCGTATATAAAATTTATTAATCGATAAAAAACAATATATAAACGCCACAAATTACCAACAAGTGTTTGCATATTTGTGAACTTCTTACCGGGTTTACGTGACAAACTGAGTTGCACATCCAATTATGAACTCATATCAGAAACTAACTAAAATGTACATTTCGGTTTAATGTATATGTACCTGGCTACCAGTAGTGAAGTCTTTTAATAGCATTAGACCAATTTTAATGGTTCCGTTGTGATAATCCTAATAAAGGACAATTTTTTTGTTGAATCGTAATATCCAAGTGCAGACGCGCATCATATTTAAATTCATTTCACTCATTAAATTTATTCTGAATTTAAAATTCCTTTTTTAAAATCGTCATGTAACAATAACTAAGAATAATAGAATATTTGGCGCAAGAACCCGCTATGAATTTCACACATAGTCGATTCTTGCACTAAATATAATACTCTTTAAATTTTCTCCTATTTAGATCTCATACTTAAACGGTTCTTACATTAACCGATGCATTTATTTTAGAAAAGTGTATTCGTTTACAAAAAATGGGGCTTAGACGGTTCTTGCATTAATCCCTTCGCCCCTTGTTTTAAAATGCTGCGCCTCTGCTTTGGCTAAACCTCTGCGCAAACTTTTTCACCTGTCATATTCAACAGGAATGTTTCCAAGTGTATGGAAACTTGCTCATGTCCAGCCGATACTTAAAAAAGGAGAGGCATGCGACCCCTCTAACTACAGACCAATTGCACTAACCTCGATCATATCTAAAGTTTTTGAATCACTCATCAACTCTCAGTTGTTGAAATATCTAGAAAACAACCATCTTATCAACGATTGCCAGTACGGTTTCCGCACTGGCCGCTCAACCGGGGACTTACTAACGGCTCTAACGGAACGTTGGAATCATTGTCTTCATAATTTTGGTGAGTCTGAAATCGTCGCTCTTGATATTTCAAAGGCTTTTGATAGAGTCTGGCATGCTGCCCTTTTAGCCAAACTTCAAACATTTGGTCTGCACCCTACACTCGTTAAATGGATAGAGAGTTTTTTGTCAGGCCGTTCAATTCGTGTTGTAATTGACGTTGTTACATCTGATTCCTACGAAATAAATGCCGGTGTACCTCAGGGTTCAGTTGTTTCACCAACCTTATTTCTTCTTTTTATTAATGATCTCTTATCCCTTACTCTCAATCCTATTCATAGTTTCGCCGACGACAGCACCCTTGATTTCGCGTACTCATTTGATTCTGTAATGAATGCACGTGGAAATGCTACAGAAGCCAATCGGGAACGCATGTTTAGATCATTAAACAACGACATTTCCAAGGTCCTTGCTTGGGGCAGAGCAAATCGTGTTACGTTTAATGCATCCAAAACCCAATGCTGTTTAATGTCCCTTAAAAAACGCCCAGTTCACCCCCAACCCATTTCAGTCGACGGAGTGAATATACCCAATTCACCCTCCCTAAACATCTTGGGTATCGAGATATCCAGCAATCTTAGCTGGACTGATCATATATTTGCAATCGCTAAAAATGCGATGAAATGTTTGGGTTTTCTACAGAGATGTAAGAAATATTTCACCCCACCTGACTTAGCGCTGATCTACAAGTCCCACATTAGGCCTAGACTTAAATATAATTCCCATATTTGGGCAGGGGCCGGACACACCGCACTGTCCGCGTTAGACAAAGTCCAGCGTAAAGCTGTTAAGCTTATTGGCGATCCCTCAATCTCTGAGGGTCTTGACTCTCTGGAGCATCGACGGAATGTCGGTTGTCTCTCACTCTTCTATCGTTATTTCCATGGCCGTTGTTCTGACGAAATTGCTAGCCTGATTCCTTGTAGACTCATGACCACGCGCGATACAAGATCAACAAGTCGCTCCCACCCCTATACTCTCCAGGTCAAATTTGGACGTACCGTCAAATTTCGGGAATCTTTTCTAAGCAGAACAACACGAATGTGGAACAGTTTACCATCTTCTGTTTTTCCCTCGTCTTATCAGCCTGAAACTTTCAAACGGGGCGTACATCGACACCTCCTTCACCCAACCTCCTAACCCATTTCCCTCATCCTTAATTCCTTTCCTGCCAAGGCTGTGCTTAAGCATCATAGGGCATCCCCTGAGCTTTGGCATCATCATATATATATAAAAAAAAAAAGTTCAGTTTGGTTGGCTGCTTTGCAAGAAGGGGAAAATGTGTCTTCCTTGCACTGAGGCCTTTAGTGATCCCCAATTGGATAATTCGATTATAAGCCGATTTTTTTAACTTCTGCTGTAGTATGTTCCTAAGATGCTAAACCTTTTTTTTGCGTTTGGACTGGGCATTGACTGAGAACGTGTAATACGATCTCGTCTCTTGCCCCGCATCCCTTGCATACACTTGCTCTCGCCCCTCCCATTTTTATGGCATGAGCCCTTAGTCTAGCATGCCCTGTCACAAGGCCAACAAGAAGTTTCAGTTTGGCCGTGTTAAGCTTAATAATCTTTTCAGATTCATGTGCATCACCAAAACGCCTTTGCATGCCAGGCGATGTCGGATCCATCCCATTTATTTCTTTGTGCCTCCTCGTTACCCATTCCATGATTTATTTATTATTTTTTTTTTTGATTCCATGGATGAGTATGCTCACATTAAGTATTATTGAAGTGTCCTCATTTGCGCCATTCCGTGAGGGCCTGTTTACATCCCTCTATCGTTTAAGATTTTACCGCAGCGTTTGTTAAAGATTTGATGGACACCTGGCTATCTGTACATATCAGGGAGTCGAAACGGGACCGAAACCTGTCATATTTCGGTTGTTTTAACCGGTCTTGATTTCGGTAACGAAATTAAAACCGAAATAGAGCGACCGAAATTAAATGGTCCCGAAATAAATAGACCTTAAAAATATGTGACCGAAATTCAAAGACCGATTTAAATTGGTACCGACCGCGGAAGAAGTTATATGTCCGGTCTTGCGATTTTTCACTACCTTCATTACATAGCATATTCGGTAAATGTCTTGATGAAGGGACCGTCTGTTGGAAGAGGGTGGATAGTGACAGGTGGTAAAGGGGAGGGGGAAGGGTAGGGGAGGAGGAAAGGAGGGGAGAGTAGGAGGACGGGTGGGTGAGGAGAGGGAAGGGGGGGGGGAGGTGAGGTGAAGGGGAGTAAATGTCTAGATGAAGGGAGGGTGGTAGGGAGTAGAGGGGAGTCGCATGACTTCATTATATTATATAAAAATCCCAACGACAGCAATTTAACTCTAACCCTAACGTTTCAGTTGTAACCGAAACCGAAAATTTTATATCTACGTGGTTTTTAACCGCAACCGAAAATTATATTTCACATTTCGGTTTTAACCGAAACCGAAAATTATATTTCACATTTCGGTTTTAACCGAAACCGAAAATGAAATTTTACATTTCGGTTCTAACCGAAACCGAATTGAAGAAAATTAATTACTGTTAAGGTTGTTGCAATTGCGGTTTAAAAAATCCAATCTGATTTCGGTTGACCGTAGCGGATTTATAATTTCGGTTGTGGTCCCATTTCGACTTCCTGGTACATATTGCAATCTTAGAGGATCTTGCTCTCCGTTCTATTAGCTGTTTAGCTCCTATCTCGATCACTGCAATTTCGCATTGAAGGACCGAGGAGGAGTTGTTACCCCTATTCATAGCTCCAAGTTTTGTTCCTCGTACGGTATTCCAATGCCACAGCCACGCTCGCATTTTGCGCCGTCTGTTTAAATCGCTAATGTATTTTCTTGAATCACCCTATTGTCCGCCTATCCATTCACTTTTTTTCGGAAAATGAGTTCTAAAATTTGCCTCCATATTGGGATTACCAGTTTTGAAGTCACAGAAATCTTCGTCAAACAGTATATTGATCGTATTGTCGTTACATATTTGGACGATCTTTTCATGTTGTGTTTGCATTCCCATTTCCGTTTACAGTTTATTCATACGTAAACCTACAGCCGAGTTTAGTGGAGTAATATGCAGAATGACATCTAGGGACCTTGTCGGTGTTGCACACCCATAAATTTGGCCTCATTCTTTAAGGTTAATCTAGTGTTGCCGATGCTCGGGGGAGCTATGTTTGTTATATTTTGTCTTTTGGTGAAGCAGCAGAGTTCCGACTTATCTGGGTTTATCTTCAGTCCGCAATCCTACGCCCAAGTTGCCATGTTGATTGTATCACAAGTTTTCTTCAAACTTACCTCTGACGACTATCGTTAGATCGTCCGCATATCAAATTACGTAGAGACCTTTATCTAACAGGGCTTCAACTAGTTCATCAATCACTATCAGCCATAAGAATGGTGAAAGAATCCCTCCTTGTGGAGTTCCTCTATTTACCAGCGCCGTCAATTATTCATTTCCGAAACTTGTAATTATGAGTCGGTTTTCCAGCATGGACTTGATCTAGTTGATTATACTGTGGCCTGCCCCCTTATCCCTCAAACTATTGAGAATCATCGATTCTGACATTGTTGAAGGCTCCTTTTAAGTCAATGAAGCAGCCCAACGCTACTTCTTTGTACATCTATGTCGTTTTCACTTGATATACCAGGCTATGTAAAGCGGAATCAACCGATCTACCTTTCTGTTTCCTTACTTCCTATTCTATGAGTCTTTCTGGACTTTTCAGTAAGAATGAGTTAAGGCATTGGTCTATAAAACTTGCGTAAAAATCAAGTAAAAATTGTTTTTCTGGTGGAGGGGATGAAAATGCGAAAGTTAACAGACGATTTTGGGTAAATTGATGACTACTGAAGAACTGTCAAAAGTAAATTTCAGTGCAACGATCAGAGCATTTAAAAGAAATAGTAAAAATAAATAAAATGGAATAACAATTTACTGAAAAAGTTAATAGTTCCCCTTGTTTATTTCAATTTATATTTATAAGCTGTAACTTGCCAAATATCAATCAACTGTAAGTTGTCAACCATAAGAGAAGAACAAAAATTCTGCCGAAATTTTGTCCACACTCATCGGCGTGGGTAACATTTGGGCAAAAGGGGAAATTACTCGGCTGTCAAATTTCTTCAAGTCCAAAAGTAAACAGACGCAGTGCGGACGAAAACTGTCGGTTAATTGTAAAAACTTTCGAGTATGTAAACAGACTGACCTAATGTGCACCTTATATTTCGGTATAACCTGCATATTTTTGCATGCCAACTCCAGACCCTTGGCATTAACGTTGGAAGAAACTATGGGTAGCATACTTGTTGACTTTTTCGATAATGCAGTTTCGTTGGCAGTTTTAGAGCTTTCTCCGAGGAATTGCGAGCCGCGTATATTTTCCAGCACCTCATCTAGAGTTAAATCCTAATTGTCTAAGTATATCTTTGCTGCTTTCGTCTCTTTCTCTGATGTTGATCGGGTTGGCGAGTATAACTTCCTTTTCGTCACGTCACCCTTCATCTCACTGTTATTTAGTCCAAACTTTTTACTAAGTTACTCCAGGTTTCTTTCCAGATCCTTAAGAAGGCGATTTTTCGCCTTGGAATAATCACTACACTTATCCATATTCATTTAATTATTTATTTTTCAATGTAAGAAGAGAAAATGTGTCCCTTTTTACAGAGTCCTATCACTTAACACATAGCACACACTGAGTCCTATCTCTTACACTCAATAAACGCTGAGTCTGTTTCTTATCAAATTACTATATTTAACACTGACATAGCACTACCAGTTCTTTTAGGAGGCATTTTTCACAAATTCACTTTAATTTACTGTCTTCATTCTTTCATGATTCACCAATGAATCTGCAAAAGAAAACAAAACGTCTATATGAGTATTATAACATAGTAATACTCAGTATCAAATGATCTTGGCATCTCAGCTCTTTTCTAGAGCTTTATCTAATTATCATGTCGCATTTCACCTTCACCTTTGTCCACCTCTTTAAGGCATCTTTTTCTGTTTTTGCTAATTATCCCTGCTCTAATGCCACAACATTGTCGAGACAAGGGATTGCGTTCTGATTACGCAGTTTTCTTTTCCTGCACCCATTTAGATGCTCTTTTTCGGAATCCGTGATGGGATTTAAAGCCGTCTCGAGCCTTTTCAGTTTCTTTTTACATTTCGAAAATGAATGATGCCATAGCAACCCTATTTAAAATTCAACATCTTTTCTAATTCTAATTTTAGATAATAGATTTTATGTATAGATCTGCCGTACAGATAAAAGGAAGCAACTCATTTCTGGCGTTGTTGAGAAGATTGACTTTATTAATATTTTGTATAGCCTTGGGTGCCCGCTATCTAGTGAATTTGTTAATGAGAGTTACCTTTTTTTATTACTATCCAATCGTTTTTATTGTCAATTCATTTCTTGTAAAGTGTGAAAAGTGTGTGGATAGGAGTGACATGCAAAAATAATTTAAAACGACACTCGCTTACGAAAAGTCGGAGTAACGCCGGACACTCCAGTTAGTTCTATGTAATACTCTTAATACTGTCGATACACTCACCCCTACGCCACACGCTATGAGCCTTATAATTATAGTAGAATCAGTTCTGCTTGCCTCAAGAATTATCTCTTCCATTTCCCCTGAAATAGGCGCAACATTGATCTTCGCTTGAGTTGAAAGTGAATGAACGTATCTCATTTCCAGAACTTACTTTGATTTATTTATATTTTTACAAATTTATGACACACGAAAATAATTATAATGTAAATCCTGTAAAAATCATAGAAGAAGAGGCGTAGCTAAGTTCTAAGTGTCAAAGTACAAAATCGAAACTTGTGATTAATTAATAGTGGAGCGCCGTAAGATTTATACCTCGGAATCCAGGGCCAGTCAATGAATCTTTATATAAACTTTGGAAATGTGTTTTTAATAGTATATAGAAAAATGTTAAAAAAAATATTTTGCGCGATCTCAATTTTTTAATTATTATTATAAATAATTATTAATTATTTGGAGTTTTCCTTGATTTATATTAGTTTAAAGTTATATTTTTAAAAAAATAACTACTACAAACTTGATCTTGGGTTTCAAGGGACTGCAGGTATAATGATGAAGGGTGGGGAGGGGAATAGAGGGGACAACAGCAGCTGTTGTTAACGCGGGCCCTAACAGAATAGTACACGTGGCAACTTGCTAGGCTTAATACGTAGCTGTTGTTATTCGCTCCAGAAAAAAATAATTTATGATTATTGTTTATTTACAATTAATGTATATATTATTGTGCAGTGAGTGTGATAAAAGTTAATTACTGAACATTACTGAGTTTTACAAACTTTGAAAATAGTGGCATAGATAGTAAGTATCGGTTTTTTATTTATATTACACGCTTTTGTGAATTGTGAATACTCAATCGTATATTTTATAATAAATCGATGCTAAAAGTTAGAATGCAATAGCAAAATTTAATCATATAAATCATTAATCATGATATAAAGGTTAGTTATTAATATTACTAATAATATATATAAAATATATACCAAATCACAAATCGCATTTTAAGTATTTTAGACTAGCTGGTGCCCGCGCCTACGGCTGCGATCAGAGTGGGGATAGGTCATAGTGGGGATAGGCAATACGGGGGATAATGCTCTATTTAACAAAAAAAGAATTGACGAAATCGGTCCACGGTTTCGGGAGATAGGCTAAAGTAAAGTAGGTGAAAAAAAAGTGAGGTAAGGAAAAATCTAAAAAAAAAATCAAAAAAATAGACTAAAAAAAATAAGTGTGGGTTGGGGGTGGGTGGGGTGGGAGGAGGGATGACCCCCTATTTAACAAAAAAAAAAGAATTACCCAAATCGGTCCACGGGTTAGGGTGATAGGCTAAAGTAAAGTAGGTGCAAACAGTGAAACAGTTTTTCTTAAATCAAATGTAGTATATTATACTACAAAAAAAAGTTGAAAAATAAAAGTGCGGGTGGATGGGAGGGTATGTAAGTGGGAGGAGAGATCATACTCTATTTAACAAAAAAAGAATTATCAAAATCGGTCCACGTGTTGTTAAGTTAGACTAAACCTTTGTATTTTCCCGCCCCTTGCGAGCTAACACCTTTGTATTTTTCCCGCCCCTTGCGAGCATTGATAGAGGTCGGCACAATACACTTTCCATACATTTTAGAAGATTTAACGGAAAGAAACCGTTATATATCCTACTATAACTAAGGAAATTCAAAATGGTTTTGATATTTGAATTCTACTCAGCAATACCTTTCATTTGATACCAAACTTGCCGGGAAATAAAACAAAAAAAAATTTCGTAATTTTTGCTAGGGTATTGGCCAGGATTTCGGCACTGAAAAGGTACCTTGGTACATTTAAAAATTCATATCTCGCCCAATAATGGTACCCACCAGGTGGCTCCAAGTCTTTACTATAAAAATTTTTTCCCTCTTCCGTCTCTCATTTTTCAGTAAATTGTTGTTAAAAATTGTTGTAATCGAGATCGGCCATTTTTTTTAAACTTTTTTATTTGAGGTTTTAATAATGCAGTCAAACACTTGCTATACAGATTCATTGACTGGCCCTGTGTTCCGAGATTTTACCATTTTTATGCCTTACTGCACTCCACTATAATAATAGTTTAGGTAACTAAAGGTTAACGTGCCAGAAAAGAATTGAAATATCAATAAAACTAATAAATAAGGTTAAAACTCCATTAGATCTTAAATTGAACAGATAAAAAATTATTTTTATTTGAAGTTAAAATGTTTTATAAAAAATATGTCAAAAAACCAAATAGTTGTGTAAGAAAGGCATTGAAATAATATGTACAACGCGGGAACAAAGATAGTTCATCTCAACCCGCGGGTAAGAATGTCCTAATTTGCTTCTTAGTTGCACAATGTACTATTCTTTTAGAGGTCAATCTAACCTCCCACTTCTTTAAAAATTCTATTAGATTTTGCTTAACTATTGAAGATTTTCGGCTTCTCTTCTTAGACTATCTAGCTATGTTGAACTTTAAAATTTTTACTACCATCGCCCGCTCTAAGTGTATAAGGTTTGCATAACTTAACTCATAGCGTCAGTAATACATTTATCTATAAAGAGCTTTTTTTAAAGTAAAATACAATTCAAAATTTAAATAAAACAAGCAAATATTATTGGAATGACATTTTTTAATTGTTCGAAAGAATAAAAATATACATTCATTTTTTGAAAAGGACCTCCGACAAATATGCTCCGCGACCGGCAGTTACGTAGCGCATTTTGGCGGCTCAACGTTTGCCCACGTTTCTCAAAGAATTCGAAGTTTTTGGCGAAATGATACATGTTATGTTGGCTTCGAATGCTTCAAGAGATATAAGATTGTTAGCATATACCGTAGACTTAACGTAGCCCCAAAGGTAATAATTTAATTTCGTCAAATCCCATGACCTTGGAGGCCAATTAACAGGACTATATTTGAAAATGACGTCGCTTAACTTGTCACGCCATAAATTGATGCTTTCGTTGGATGTATGGCAAGTAAAGCTGAAACCATACGTTGTCTACGTTAACTTCATTCATCTTTGAAATATAAATTGATTGAGCATGTGTCGATAGCGCACACCATTGACGGTAACGACAATTCATTTCGAAAGCAAATAAGGATGATGCCACGGCCCCATACGGTAAATTTTTCTGGATGTAATGAAATCTCATGAACAGCCATTGACATATCTGCTCAACCAGATATGAGCCTACATCAAATGTACAATAAAATTCACGAAGAGCTATATAACTGAACTCTGATGTTTAAAGTAAATGTTCACAATTTGCAAGAGTTGTTCTAGTGTCTCTATCTCACTGGGAGGATCGATATTCCATTTTTATGAAGTACTTTCTTAGTTGAAAGCGCTCGATGACCAGACTAGTGATCAGTCTTAAATCGGTCTGCCAAACCTAAAAGCTCCTTACCTCTCACTCAGTGATGGATCCGACATGAAGCCTTGAGAATGATCTTATCCTACAGGGGATTCCCGATAGCATTTGTGTTTCTCGTATGTCCGAAAATTTCCCTCTTAGAAATGCAAGTTGAAATCCGGCACACTGCCTCAGTTCCTACAAGTTTCATAACAGACGCTTGCCTGGTCTTTCGTTCTAAGGGAAAGGGCGATTCCGCGGTAGACAAGTTCACCCTGGGGGGGTAGTGGGGAAATTTCAAGCTTCGCAATCTTTATGGTGGGTGGTTGAAGTATTGAGAGCCTGGCCGGCATATGGGATCGGAGGCCATAGTGTAAGGCATTCCATTATTAATTAACTTAGCACATCAGTCAAAAAGAACCGTTATTATTAGTTTGACAAGTAACAGTGTTGCTTAGCGAAAGTCTATCACGAAAAGAAAACACCATTTACAAGAAGGTAATTCGTACTGAAATTAGTATTTTTGTGTCGTAGAAGTACAAATGTTTTTATTGAATTGATTTTAACTCAGAACATAATAGTTTGCTGTGTTTGTGAAGCCTTTTAGATTAAGCTGACGGATACATTTCCGCTAATAGGTATTAAAATTACCCAATATATAATTTATTCCGACCTCCATATATTTTGAAAATGCACTGAACTTTTTTGTTTAAATTTCTTAAAACTCACAAAAGTTTCGTGCAATTTCGACGTATTAATAGAGAGTAGTACGAATAATGAAATGGCTAGAATGTATTTGAATTTGATTGTTACAAACAATATTAAATTATTCATTCAGTAAGAGTTGATAAATGATTTTAAAATGATAACTGACTGTGTAATTAAGGACGGAATTCAAATTATATATCCATGAAGTGAGCAGATAGAACAAAACAGATTAAAGTAATAAATAAAGATCACTAGAAAATATGAGATGAAAGCAAAATTAAAAATCACCCAACATTCACAGATGACAATTATATTTTTACTTGACCACTTATTATTCTTATTTACAATCAGTAAAAAAAACATAATTTATAAATAAAGATCTCACTAATACATGCGATTACCAAAAACACGTGCCGCAAAATTTTGGCAATTGCGCTAAAGAGTCATAAATATATTTATAGAAGAGCACATGAGTGATGCAAAATATCAAATCATTCTAGCCATAGTAGATTTAAAAAAACCCTGTGAACTCAATTAATAAATGGTCTTTTGAACAAATTTTCTTTTAATATTTAATACTTTAGCAGTGATAAAATGACTAGATTATGAATCTATATTTTAATTAAAATCTCAATATTCTTACATTTTATAAGAAACCTTGATATTAATGTTATTTTCTCGTTAATTAATTTGTTTTAAAATTTTTTTAGATGATGCGAAGATTTTCTCGCGTAGAATCTGGTGGTGATCTGCTAGAATTCTTTGATCGTGGTTATACGGCAACGAAAGAGAATCGTTGGACATTCGAAATCGCCTGGGAAGTTGCAAACAAAGTTGGAGGAATTTACACTGTTATTCGATCTAAAGCTTATGTTTCTACAGAAGAATTGGGTGAACAGTTATGTTTGCTAGGTCCCTACAAAGAATTCTCGGCTAGAACAGAGATTGAAGAATGTCAGTTTCCTAGAGGAAGTCCACTCCAGGATGCTGTAGATTCTATAAGAGCAAAAGGATATAAGGTAGTATAAATTCTTTGCAAGCATAACATTTGTTAAATGTTAATTTTTCAGTTACATACAGGAAGATGGTTAGTAGATGGAAGTCCTCAGATTGTTCTCTTTGACATTAGTTCTGGTGCGTGGAAACTAGACCAATACAAAGCAGAATTATGGGAGAAGACAAGCATAGGCATTCCTCATTTAGACATTGAATCAAATGATGCAATTATTCTTGGTTATATGATCGCGGAATTTTTAGAAGAGGTACGAAAAATGAAATTTAAATTATTTTATGTTCAAATCTAAACAAATTTTCTCAGTTTAGACGATGTGCCAATGATTATTCTGAACATCATGAAATTAATGAACCTCGAGTTGTTGCTCATTTTCATGAGTGGCAAGCTGGAGTAGGACTTATTACCTTAAGAACACGTTTAATTGATATTGCCACAGTTTTTACAACTCATGCTACCTTACTTGGTAGATATTTGTGTGCTGGAAACACTGATTTTTATAACAATTTGGCCACATTTGCAGTGGATGAGGAGGCCGGCAAAAGGCAAATTTATCACAGGTAAAAAACCTTGATAACTTAATTTTCTAACAGAGATATACTATAATATTTATTTGCAGATATTGCCTTGAAAGAGCAGCTACACACTTAAGTCATGTTTTTACAACAGTTTCAGAAATTACAGGTGCAGTTACACATTTATTTATCTAATTTTGGATTTGTTGAAACGAATATTTTTTTTATAATTTAGGCTATGAATCAGAGCATTTGCTTAAGCGTAAACCTGACATAATTACACCAAATGGTCTGAATGTGAAGAAATTTGCAGCTCTTCACGAGTTCCAAAACATGCATGCTTTAGCTAAAGATAAAATTCATGAGTTTGTTCGTGGACATTTTTATGGGTAAGTTAATTAGTTTGGAAATAATTGCAATAAAATAAAAACCTATCCTATCCTATACAAAATTATAAATACTAATGTAAGTAAGTTTACAGTAATGTAATATAAAAGAAATTCAAAAATTACGTATGTGCAAAACAAATGTGATTTGGAAAAATATTAATTTTCGTATTGAGGGGTAAAGTGTTTTGGGTTTATGTATGTGGCTATGTATGTTATTCTTTGTTCCCTGTATAGCCCATAACCTTAGCCATACGAGCAATAAGTATGATCATTCGAGAAATAATGATAATTGCAAAATATGTGTCATGAAATCATAGGAACAATTATCATTCCTAACGTCATTGCACAAATTACGCCTTGCAAGCTCATTCAATGAAGTTCGCAGCCCTGCGAGGTTTTTCCCCCCTGGACAATGAATAGTTGTTTCCGAAGTAATTTTTCCCGCTGAAACCGAATCCGGACTGAGAATTGCTCTATGACGTAAGGTTTTTGAGATATTCGAACCTAAAACTGCAAATCCACTGTTTTTTGTCATATTTAAGGTTATGTAGCACATGTTTTTTTGTTGAAAATAAATGGTCACTTTATTCAAGCTACCACAAAGTATACGAAAACTGAGAAATTCATGAGCATGAAAATTTCAAAATGTGATATCGGCGAAAAAAAAGATATTTGAGCAAACTCAACGACATTTGAAAGAGGAAGACTTGTACTATAAAATCTCACACATACTTTTTTGAAAAAAAAACACAGCGCAGTGCTACATAACCTCGAATATGACAAAGAACAGTGTTTTAGCACTTTTAGGTTAGAATATCTCAAAAACCAGACGTGATAGAGCAATTCTGAGCCCGGATTCGGTTTCAGCGGGAGAAATTACTTCGGAAACAACTATTCATTGTCGAGGGGGAAAAATTTTCAAAATTTCGCAGGCCTGTGTTACCTTTCTTTCTTGAGAAAACTGATTTTTGAATGTTACAAATAACGACCTTTGAGCGTAGAATTCAATTTCTTGAGCAGTACAATAATAAATATAAATAATAAATAAATGCATATAATAAAATATAACTTGGTACTCTTTTTGCACATCTCTCTCCCTCTGGTTCCTTTAACTCTTTGTGGGGCATAGGACGTCTGCGTCACGGACTCTCCCCTTGGCCCGGTTCTGCTCCAGCGCCTGTTGCCCCGATTTGTTGTTCTAGGTACCTTCCATCTCTCTCTATGAATATTCTCCATGTGTTGTTCAGTCGTCCACTTCAGCGTCTTTCTTTGTTCCCGTGCGTGTTCCAATCAAGAGCCTGTTAAGCGATATTATTTGGCTCTTTTCTCAATGTGTGGCCTATTCATTGCCACTTTCGCCTGCAAACACTGACGTCTATCCTGTCTCTGTAGATCTTCTTGGTAATAACCTTCGGCCAATGGATGCTAAGGATAAGCCTTAGATCTTATTTCATTCGCTTTCCATGTTGAACAGTCGTACAACAGAATACATTTTACAGGGTGACATGTATGTAATGGTAAAAACCAATTTGTTGTGATGCCTTAATTAAATATCAAACCCGCAATGGTAGGAGCTAGATCAACATTTTTGAGAATTTTGAAAAGTTCATTGGGATAGTACTTCTTTAGCGTTTGTTTGATGTCCTCCCCTACAATTTTTTGTTTGGCTAGGTGAGATCTATCACCCCTTTATTTTGGCCCACCAGGTCTGAAACAACCTGTATGTAAAGAAACAAAAAGTTATTATTTTTGACTTTGATTAATGAAATATTTAACAAAACTATGCAGAAACAACGTTGTATAAAATATTTGTACTATTTTTTTAGAGCCCGACTGCCCAGTAAAAGGTTCTATCAGAAGGCATAATTTAAACTATTTGCTTTACCCATTCTAACATCACTGACTTATCTTATTTTCGACATAAAGAGAATATATGCACTATACAAATACACTCCTTGTGACTCCCAGGGCGCCTCAAGGGGCATGTCTCCTTCTGGGATAGGATAGGTAGGCTTGTAACACGCTTATCTAAAAAACCATATAAACGAAACGTGTAGTACGCCTCGGGTAACTCGGATTTATTTTATGATGAAAACCTTTCGTATAAAGAACAGACTACAATCGGGCTATGGAACATGAAAACTCTGTGGGACGAGTGTGGATATGCGAAGATCATTGAGGTGGAGCGGAAAATGGTGGCACAGTATAAAAATATATCTTAGGGTTAAGCGAAACTAGAATTGTTATCGCCAGATTCCGAAAAAAATTCAATACTATGCGCCGACCGCGCAAACGGACCCTCGACCTAGACGGCGGAAATGAGAAACACATTCAACATATTGCTGTTTCGAATAGCTGGAAAGTGTTTTTACAACGTAAGGTCTAAGCGTGGCGCTGATGTTGCCAGCGAACACCATCTCGTAATAACTAAGTTTCGCTTTTGCACGGCAGTTATACGCCCACATAACGCAATTACTAATATGCCACGGCTCAATATGCAGAAGCTTAAAAAAACCGAACATCCGCAGCGCATATACAACCGCATTGCGCCAAAAAGTTGAACTAAATCATAACACCAACGTCTGCATCGACTAAAAATGATGAATACGGTTAGAGTACGGGAGACGACCATGGAACAGTGACCCCACATAATCCAAAATGCATGAACGGAAGCCGATTAAAAACCGCATTAATTCTGCTACCGACGTTGCAGTTAAACAACTTCTCAGAACTGCATACCCACCGCTACAAAAATGCGTCCAAAGAGATCTATATAAGTTTGCCAAGAAACTTCTTGCAACTGAACATCCTGTGAGAGATACCAATTGAAAAACATCAACTGTGGTGGTGGAGAGAATATTTTGTTTAAGTCCCAACCAATACTTTTGGGCCGTCGAATACCTTTTCACCCGAGCTTGAATATCCGCAGGCTGAGGCCAAGATTAACATAAGAACTCCGACAAGATTGAATACGGCTGACGCAAGTCATTTTACCTCGGTAAGGCCCCAGGGATTGATGGAATACCTGTGGAACTACTTAACTTTTCCACTGAATGGCAAACAAGCGCAATTGTGAAAATTCCCAAAAAAGGCGACCTGAGGAGTTGTAGCAATTGGCGCGTTAGTTGTCTTTTAACTGCAGTCTCCAAATTGATGGGAGAAAACATCTTAATGTCCCCTTTCCATGTTGTGTACGTCGATTTGGAGAAGGCGTTTGACAGTGTTGTTCGCGAGTACATATAGGCAGCGTAGGAGAGCATCCCAGAAAAAATTATCTCCATCATAAAGGAGTTCTACTCAGAAGCTCAATGTCACCTCCTACACAAGGGAAAACTGTGGCAGCTCGTCCAAGTGCTGAACGGAGTGAGACAAGGATGCATAATTTCACTATAGTTTTCTTGATCGTCATTAATGACGTATTGTGCAGTGCTCTAGAAGACTAACCACTTTACGCACCTGGACTGTGCCGACGATGTATGTCTCCAATCCAACAAAGAGAGTTATGTAGTAGATCCCTGAGTAGGGAAAGTCTTAAGATCAATTCCGGTAAAACCAAACTTATGAGCTTGGATTCCAGGAGACAAAATGAAATTTATCTTGAAGAGCAGCAAATAGAATCAGTGGATAAATTTTGCTATCTCGGAAGCATAGTTACAGCAGACGGCGGAACTGTAGATCTTCGAATCGAATGTATAATCTGTTCTGGTGTAGATATGGTCGTGCAACATGGAAAGTGACCTGTCAAATAAGATCTAAGCTACAAGCCTTTGTCAACCGAACCAACGAAGATCTAGGTTGAAACCCAAGGAAACCCCGAATAGACGACCGCGCAACACATGGAGAATATATAATAAAATAAGGAAGGTACTCAGGTAGCAACAGTGGAAGGCGTTGACGCAGAACTGGACCAAGTGGAGAGACGGATTAGTTGACGTCGTTTGCCCCACAAGGTGTTAAAGGAAGCAGAGAGAAGAAATAAAGTGCTTGGTTTCAGTAATTAAAAAATAAGAGGGGAACGAACCGTAATGGGAAGATGTGTTACACTCGTGAGAAACTCTCCTGTCAGTGCTCATTACTCCTCACTTTTTCTACTCGGCACTTATAAATATTTAGTAAAATGCAATAAAATTCCTATGAAATATCTCGAAAACGAATAAACGTAATATAAAATGTATGGGAAATCAGAATACATACATACATTGAAATATACTAATAGCAAATTTTGACATATTATTATTATTATTAAGGATTGGATCAAGGACTAACCGCATCCTTAGTCACTGCGACCAATTTGATCTTTTGTGACTTGATCCAGGTTCAGTATTAGGAAACCCCGTCAATCTTTAGTTCCCTTATCAGACCTAAAATTTTTCTGGGGGCTGCCTTGGCTATATCTGATGTTGATGGGAAAGCCCCACCAAGGTGCCTAAGCCTAATACGGCCGAGGGCCTCACAGTGACAGAGGATATGTTCCGCTGTCTCTTCCTTTTCTAGACAGAATCGACAGGTGTCATCATCAGCCAGCCCCAACTTTTTTAGGTGGTAGCCCGGGTGACAGTGACCAGTTAGAAGTCCAGTTATCAGCCTTAAATCTGGTTTTCTGAGTGAGAGCAGCTCCTTCGTTTTCTGTTTTGAGTAGGTTATAAACCTCTTTGCTTATCTTGACCCTGGGATATTTGTGTGAGTGCTTACATTCGTCCTCCCATGACCGGATGCGCATTGCTATTCGGCTTTTTGAGTAGCCACAGAATGGCTCCGGTCCAATAAACTGAGAATACGTGCCTTTTTTTGCTAGGAAATCCGCCTTCTCGTTGCCTTCAATGCCCTCGTGCCCTGGTACCCATGCTAGCGTGATGCTGTTGCTCTGGGCCAGTTCTTTAAGAGCAATGAGACAATCCCAGACGATTTTAGACTCAAAGGTGTAGGATCCCAGAGCCTTAAGTGCCGTCTGACTGTCGGACATGATATATATTTTAACACCGCGTATTTCTCTCTTGGTAATTTCACGTGCGCAGATTTCGATAGCATGTATCTCTGCTTGAAAGGTGGTTAGTGTAGAACCGAGCGATTTGTACAGTATTAATCTTGGTCCATAGAGCCCAATGCCCGTTCTGTCTTCCATCTTGGATCCGTCCGTGTACCAGACCAGAGATCCCCTTTCAAAGATATGTCTATTATTGAGCCAATAATCTCTGCTCTCAAGAATCAGCTTGAATGGTATATCAAAGTTATGCCTCTTCGGCATAATATCCGATATTGAGTTGATCACCAAATCATCCATGAATTCTTTAAGGATTTTCCTATGGCTAGACCAGTCTTCTGCTGAGAGGAGATTGGTGCCATTCAGCCTTATTGCGCTTGAGGCAGCCTCCTTCTTTAAATGCAAATGTAAAGCGGGGAGGTCTAATAGGGCCTCCATAGCTGCCGTGGGGCATGTGCGCATGGCACCAGTAACTCCTAGACATGCTGACCTCTGCAGTTTTAGCAGTGTGGATCGCACTGTCTTTTGTTCTACTTTTGGCCACCACACTAGAGCTGTATAGGTGACCATGGGTCTTATGATTGTTTCATATGCCCAAAGGGCCATTTTGGGCCTTAGTCCCCAGGTCTTTACAAGGAGTCTTCGGCAGGACCATAGGGCAGTCGTAGCCTTTCCTGTAACCCTTACTGTTACCGACTTGTCCCCCAGCCTCGCTGTGATGTTCGGTTACTCAGCATTGCCCCAATCCATCGGACCGTCAGCAGATCAATACCTCTGTCGGTGGCCGCTCCTTCAATGAACGAGAAAGACGTATTGTTAAACGCACCTTCAATGTCAAGGAAATCACAGAGGGCCACGCCTCTACCATTGACAGCATCTTCTAGTTTACCAACCAGATTATGTAGTGCTGTTATAGTTGATTTGCTTACCTGATAAGCGTGCTGGTTATCATGTAGCGGCGTGTCCTTCAGACAACCGTACCTAATATGTTGGTCAATGATTTTCTCCATTGACTTGAGAAGGGAGGAGGATAGGCTTATCGGCCGATATGCCTTGGGTTGAGGAGCTGGTCGCCCCCCCACTCTTGGGTATAAAAGCTACCCTTACCTCCTTCTATGGATTGGGGATGTAGCTGAGTTGATAGCTGGCCCTAAATATTTTTGTGAGTATTGGCAACAGTTCATCTAAACCCTGCTGCAGAAGAGCCGGGAAGATGCCGTCAGCACCGGGAGATTTGTAGGCTTTAAAGGAGTTAATGGCCCACTTCACTGTCCCCGCTGTGAAGATTTTACCCGAGGTGCTCCTCAATCTGCGTGTTGACCCACCGCGCACATTAGGTAATTGAGTCCCTCTGTTTTCTTCTGGCATTGAACACTCAGGGAAGTGTGTTTCCAAGAGTAATTTCAGTGTTTCCTCAGAGTCAGTGGTGTAAGATCCATCAGTCCTCTGGAGGAGGCCTATGCCGTTGGAGTGATCTTTTAAGAGTACTCTTTGGAGGCGTGCTGTTGCAGTTAGATTGTCAATCTCCTCACAGAACTTCCTCAAGTTTTTCCTCTTGGGCCTCCTTAATTCTTTGTTGTACTCAGTCAGGGCCTGCTTATATTCGTCCCAGGCTCCTGAGCGCTTGGCTTTATTGAAGAGTTTTCTTGATTAAGCTCTTAGTTTGCTTAGTGTCCTGTTCCACCAAGGCACATCTCTAGCTGCCTCTCTGCACCTGACAGGATTACTATTTTCGTAGCTTTGTACGATCAGGTATTGTAGCTGTTTTGAGGCCCTATCAAGGTCCTCCTGGGATTCTAGCGGAGCGTCATCGAGTTCTTGTATGTTCGTCCTGATGTCCCAGTTGGTTAGCTTAGGAACCCTGACCTCTTTCAGCTGCACATGAGGGGCCTCCATATCAAATCTTATATGTTTATGTTCTGATAGAGAGGGCTCATCCGACACGTGCCAGTTTGTAATGTTGTTCTCCAAGTTTGGACTGGCTATAGTAAGATCCAGAACTTCTTGGCGAACAATGTTAGTAAAGGTTGCTGTATTACCTTTATTTAATATTTCAATGTTGTTTTTAATGAAATTGTCTAGAAGTTGCTCACCTCGGCTGTTTATCCCGTTACTTCCCAAGATAGTGTGGTGGGCATTCGCATCACATCCAATGATGAACTTCCTATTGTGCTTTTGGCAGTAGCACAATAGTTGCGTAACTTTCCTTGGAGGTGGTGGTTGGTCCGAGTCTCCAGGGAAATAGGCAGAGGCGATAACAACCCCCTGTTTTCCCCTGTGCGTCGGCACATCCACTAAGGCTGCGACCAGATCCCTAGTAATTAGCTCTGGAATAGGAAGAAAGTTAATCTTTGGCTTGAACATTAAGGCAGCACGAGGAGCTTACCATGAACCCAAGGTTCTTGTATAACAGCCACATCTAGCCCCTCCAGCACGAATCTCCTGCTAAGTACGTCAGTGGCAGCTTCAGCATGATGGAGAGTGATTTGAAGGAACTGTATAGTGGCTCTATCGGCTGCCCTTGGCAGAGTGTGACGGGCCTTTACCTTTGGGTCCATCGGTCCTTCGGGATTTTGGCCGGCCCGTCGTCCCCTCTTTTATGGGGCCCTTTGATTTGTTAGTGGCAGGCGTACTTTTCCCTGCCACTTCCATTTTCCTGCCTGATTCAGTGTGGGCCTCGGAGGTCCCTGGTACCACAAGTGGCACCTTGGGTGTTGTTTGAACCAGATCAGTTCGGGTTGACTGTAGCTCTGTGTCTGTTGTGGCAGCAGAACATCCCACTTTTTGGCCTCTTGAGGTTGAGGAAACCAGAGCCGTCTGCCCCGCTGGTTGCTTGGCACCAGCCGTGGTTATGATCGGTGCTGGAGTCGCTCCACCTCTCGAGACCGTAAGATTTGCTTTTGTAGCCCGCCCTGTCGGGTTTTTAGCTTCTTTGGAGCTAGACATATGACTTCGATTTTGTACATTCGTTGTCGTCTAATCGGATGAAGTTCTTCTCCCGCTTCATGTCCCACATGGGGTTAAGGAAACTAGAGAGATGGAACTTACATTTTATCGACCAGAAGATATTCAACTAATACATAATAAGCATATTTTACCAACGTTTTTTAGAATTATTATCTTAATAGTTTCATTTTTTCTAGGCATATGGACTTTGATTTGGACAAAACACTATATTTCTTCATCGCTGGGCGATACGAATTCGGCAACAAGGGGGCAGATATTTTCATTGAATCATTAGCTAGACTTAATGGCATGTTAAAGGTACGTAAAGATATGGCAATAAATTAGACTAATTACTTATTTCTATATATAATTTAAATTTTTTACATCTTAGAGTGAAAAGCCAGACACTACAGTAGTCGCATTCCTCATTTTTCCGACAAAGACAAATAATTTTAATGTCGACTCGTTGAGGGGACATGCTGTTGTCAAGCAATTGCGCGATACTATACATACTATACAACAGCAAATAGAGAGACGGATGTATGATACTTGCCTTGGGTAATTTTCAAAACTTTAAGACAAGTTTCCTGTTTTATAAATATTTAATTTGATTAGAGGGCGAATACCAGATGCTAATGAATTAATGACTAAAGATGACCTGGTAAAAATAAAGCGATGTATGTATGCAATGCAAAGGGATTCTCTGCCACCCGTTACCACCCACAACATAGTAAGATAATGCAGTTCTTTTGGTAGTTGAATCTGAGAAAATATTTTTTAACAGGTCGATGACTGGAATGATCCGGTACTAAACTCTGTCCGACGGTGCCAACTTTTTAATACAGTTCACGATAGAGTCAAAATCGTATTCCATCCAGAGTTTCTGACATCAACTAATCCACTTTTTGGAATTGACTATGAGGAATTTGTCCGCGGATGCCATTTAGGGGTATTTCCTTCTTATTATGAACCATGGGGATACACGCCAGCGGAGTGCACTGTAATGGGTATTCCAAGTATTACTACAAATTTGTCAGGATTTGGATGCTTTATGAAAGAACACATTGCCGACCCAAAATCTTATGGAATTTATATAGTTGATAGACGGTATATTGGTCTTGAAAACAGCGTTCAACAACTGGCTGGATTTATGTTAGAATTCGCTAAATTAAACAGACGCCAGCGAATTATTCAAAGAAACAGGACTGAACGCTTAAGTGATTTATTAGATTGGAGAGTACTAGGAATAGTAAGACTGAATTTGCTTAAAAAAGATCTAAAAAAACTTATTCTTACCATTTAACAGTATTATCGACAAGCAAGAGTGAAAGCCTTACAAGTGGTTTATCCAGATTACGTTGATGAGGGTCCAGCATATGTTTTAAGTCGATCCAATTTTAATTATCCAAAACCCCTGAGTGCTCCGTCTAGTCCAAGCTCATCTCGTAAGAATTTGTTCATGTACCTCGTTTTTATAATTATTTTTACATTTAAATAGGTCACACAACACCGGCTGCTTCACTTCACGGATCAGATGAAGAAGATTCGGTAGATGAGGAGCATGAACTCCATGAACTAGGCATTAAAAAGCCGGGAAATTGAAAATAATTTTATATAATAGCCATATTTTCTTATTGAATTTTTAGCCAAGTATATTTCCTATCGAACAATTTAGAAATAAGTACAATACAAAATTGTTAATAGGCATCGGTTTTCTTTAATGTCTAAATAATATCCATGTGGTCTTCTAAGAAGAAACTGTCTCTACTTTGATGTGTTTGAGAAATATGTAACTGTTAAAAAATTTAGTAAATATAATTAAGTTTTTAAAGAGAGAATTTCGTTTAAATTTACTTAAGGAAAGTTGGCTTAAGCTAATTCCTTGTCTTACTGCTTCAAATAGAATTTTTTAATTTATGATAATGATTAAATAAGAACCCTCTTTTTTACTTCCGAGCGATACTAGGATTGAAGAAAGTATTGTGATCTTTAAAAAATGTGGCTTCATGTTTTTGATGAATTTCTATATCACTCTAAAATATTCAAAAGGCACTTTTGGAAAGATATGCGGATGTGTGGCTATCGCTTATTTTAGCGGTGGACTTTTGGTTTATAGTCATTCTGTACCCAAGGTCGCTTTTACAATAAGGTGAGCAATGTCAAGAGGCACCAGGATTCGGGGCGCTAGTCTTATTCATAAACAAAAAATATATATCTCTAAATACAAGAAAAAAACAAAACAAACATATATATTTATTGAAACTATATACGAATTTAACAGCCTTAAAATTAAAGGTTCGAATATACAGTAAACATAAAAATAGAAATAGTAAAACTGATATAGAAACCACATAAAAGGAACATGCGTGGGGAAATTAGGAAAATTTCCTTCCTTCCTTTTGGATGCATAGAGTATGAGACCCCAGTGCTAATGATGAAAAATTTGGTCTTAGGGTGGGATGGTGGGGGGAGGGGTAGTCTAACTTCGTAAAATGTGGACCGATTTGGATGATCCTTCTTTTGATGTATAGAATATGTTGGTGTGCGGAGGGGCAATTTCTTAATTCACACCTATTTGGAAGATTCCTTTTTGGTGTGTACAGTATGATCCTCCATTGCTACTAAATGGAAAAATTTTGACCTAGGCTTGGGGTGTGGGGAGGGCTAACATAACTTTGTAACGCGTAGACTGATTTCGATGATTCTGAATGCATAGACTATCTATTTGTATTCTGACACAAGTTGTGGCTTGTGGTGAGAGTTGGAGGAGGGGCGGTGCCTAGCTTCATAAGGCATAGACCGATTTTGTTGATTTTGACTCTGCTGTACAGAATACGTTTCCTGATTGAGAAATGATAACAATTTTGTACCTAGAGGGATTTGGATAACTTAGTTCGTGTACTACCTCTGCAACTTTTGAAATGTCTTTGTTCGTACGAGCAGCATTCTTCTGGTCGTATATATGAAGACATTAAAAAGTAAAAAATTAAAATAGTTTTTAAAAAAAGTTGAACCGTGAAGTCGATTCAACTTCTTTTAAAAACTGAAAACCATAAAAAATTTTTTCATTTTATATCTATTTAATTGAAGATAATATATAAAGCTAGCTGAACATGTCAGCTCACGGAATCATAAGGAAAGACGATTAAATACTTTTGTTGCAGCTGTTTGGTTTGTTTAATTTGCCCCGACTTCAAAATGTCTCAATAGATATAAAATTAAAAGTTATTTAATGCTTTTTAGCGCTTGTTGCGAAGTCGGTAAATTTTTTTTTTAAAAACTATTTTATTTAGGGCTTAGTTTCAGTTTGGCTGACTTCAGTTTCTTCAACACTCCCCGTAACTTTTCTAGTTGTTCTTCAAAACTTCTTCCAATTACGATGATGTCATCCAAATAGACCAGGCAGGTTTTCCAAGTTAAACTTCGTAAAAAGCACTCCATTAAGTGTTCGAATGTTGAATTCGATTTTCTAACATCATTTAGTCGACGATAGTCTTCGCAGAATCTTGTACTCCCGTCCTTCTTCACTAGCACCACTGGGGACATCCACGGCCTCTTCGACACTTCTATCAGTACTTTGTGCATTGTTTCAACCACGATGTCTGCTTCTTCCTGTTTTGCTAGCGGTAATCTTCTTGGCGTTTGCTTAATTGGTCGGGCGTCACCTGTGTCCATTCTATGTTGCACTATATCATTTTTTTCCTCGTCATCTATTGCAAAGATATCTGCAAATTCTTCAATTTACTTCTTTGCTTTACGATATTCCCCTTGGCTGAGTTTATTATACGGAAGCATCATTTTGGTTAGCTGTTTAACATCCTTCCTTGGCTGCTTGGTTTCATCTAAGTCTGAATATTCCGCCAATATGATCTCTTTGGCTGGTTCTCCGTGACCCAAAACTTTACCTTTCTTTAATTTGATGGGGTTTCCACGGGAATTTAGGATTCGTACCAAAACTTCCTTCTTTTCATCAATAGTTATTAAATATTTCCCAACGGTGACATTTCTTATTTGTTCTGTTCGATCTGGTTCTATTAGATAGAATCGATAGCTCCCGGGATCACCAAGAACTTTTGCTCATACTAAGGTTTCTGAACAAGGAGGAAGTTCGGCCTCTTCATATGCCACGATGTTCAGCTACGAGTAGCAATTTGATCTCAGAGCCATATGAATCTCTCTGTTGTCGTATTTCATGATTCCTCTTCCAATATCCATTTGAATCTTGTGTGCTATCATGAAATCAAGGCCAAGTGTATACTCATCCGTTATATCTGCGACAAGAAATCTGTATGAAAATCGGTTGTCGCCGAGGGATATTGTCATTAATATTTCCCCATACACTTCAATGGATTCTCCTGTAACTGTCCTCAAAATGTATCGATTTTTGTTGCTCAGCCAGTTGTCTTTAGCATAATCGCACTGAAGTATAGACCTGGAAGCACCTGTGCCTACTGTTAACGTGAATTTTTGCTCTTGAACTCTCACCTTGATTATTAAGCTGCTATCGTTACGCTGCAATTTCTTTATGTTCTTTTCTTTCGGAAATTATTTTGCGAATTTTTTCCGTACTGCCTTCACTGATTCCAACTGTCATATTTCTTCTATTAATTTTACTCACCTGAGTAGGCTTCCGTCTCTGGCCGGAGTACTTTATCATTTGTTCAACTTTTCAATGTGTTCTGACCGTTTCCCTGTTCTTTGGAAAAGCTCTCTAATTAATCCTCTTCATAAAAAGGGTAGCAAGTCCGATATCTGTAATTACCGTCCTATTGTTATTGTTAGCTTGTGTCATGTAGCAAAGATTTTCGAGGCCTTGGTCTGTGATGTGCTTCGTTTACACTGTAAATCTTTCATGTGCTCTTTTCAGCATGGATTCTTTAAAGGAAAATCAACCACCAGCAACCTCCTTGAATACGGAAATTACTCTTTGCCAGTTATCGAATCGGTTAAGCAGGTGGATTGTATTTTCACGGATTTTAGCAAGGCCTTTGTTAGGATAGACCAGTGTACAAGCTAACTCTACTTGGGTTTCCTACTCGTTTTGTCAATTGGTAATCTGCTTACTTGTCCGGTCGTACGCAAAGTGTCATATTACGGGGAACTCTATCGGACCAAATTTCTGTTACCTCAGGGTAGTATCCTCGGTCCGCTCTTTATATATATATATATATATATATATATATATATATATATATATATATATATATATATATATATATATATATAAATATATATATATATATATATATATATATATATATATATATATAAAAGTTTACCACCCTGTAACTTCCGCACAAAATTTTTCACCTGGTACACTTGAGGAATTTTGCCCTCTATATATAAATATATATATATATATATATATATATATATATATATATATATACATATATATAAAAGATGTCTTGCTTCTATTAACCAACGTCAAAATTCTGAGCTATGCGGATCATACCAAGATTTTCAGCACTGTTTCTCAGGACTCGGAATGTGGTCTGCTCAATATTGATCTCTCTGTGTTTTGTGAATGGTGCGCTTGTAATCGTCTTTCCTTGATGTGTACTACATTTCATGACATTTTCTTGTTGAAGAAGTCCTCTGCTTTTTGATTACTCCGTAGGTGTTACTTATTTAAATATTTAAATAGAATTAACCCTTCTAACTGAGAAGGCGCACTTCACAGGCAGAGGCCTGGAAACAATTGACCTATTCACCAGAATATAACATATATTGAGGTGAATGAGGCTCACATAACCCATGCAATAAAATATTAGTAAAAAAAAAGAGAAAAAAACACTCCCAAATACTACAAAAGGGGTGCAAAGACAACAGAGATCGTTTAAGCAAAACCTTAGTCAAAAGTTACCCTAGAAATCGTGCCGCCTACATACTACATTTCGCTTTCAAAGGCTTATCCAAAGCATTTCAAACAAAAAGAAAGCAGCACAAACAAAACAAGGAAACTCAGCAACACAACATACAAACAGAGAGTCACGAAGGCACAGAAAATAAATAGTTCTTAAACACTGTCCTGAGTTGTGTGGATATGACTAAGGATTTGGGTGTGCTTCTGATCACCGGGCTTTCTTTTAAGGACCATGTGGCATCGATCGTTAATAGAGCTAACTCGATGCTAAGCTTTGCGAAAAGATGGTCTAAAGAGCCTGATGACCCCTATTTGACCAAGATTCTGTATTGTACTTTTGTGAGACCAAGATTAGAATACGCCTGCCTTGTCTGGTCTCCTTACTACGTTTCTCATATCGACCGCATCGAGGCAGTGCAAAGAAGATTTTTAAGATTTGGGGCATCTCTGCCTCGCCCCGTCCCCTCAGGAGTCACGTTTCTCGCCATCGGACAATTTACGGTACGCACTGGCCTATAACATCGATGTCTCACCTCTTCAACGAGTACTTCACTGACATGGACCTAAGCTTTCTCTTTCAGTCTTTTTGACGAATATTTGAATGAATAAATGATGATTCCGGGAGCGTCGATCCCGCTGGCCAACTCCTGCCCCGCAGAGTTGGTCCTTCTTCATTTCCCTGTTGAGAGCGTAGAGTTAGTATAGGGTCTACAGCTCTATCGCTCCTCTGTTTTGCTCTTTCTCTTTCTCTGCATTTTTCACAGACAGATCCAGATGTCATCTTTCCGACTTGTGGAGAGTTTGACCTTTTTCGCTTCCTGCAATCTCATTGAAGATGGCCCTCTTTGCGTACATCTGGCATTTAAAACGAGTCCACCTTTCTAATGGATTTACTTAACAGCAGGTATATTTTATTTCGGTTACCTCTCTTAGGCGCAATGTACTCCTTGAGGCTTGTTTTGCTGCCTCATAAGCCAGAGCGTAAGCTAAAACTTCAGCATTGGTGTTCTTCCCAGCCAGTCACACTGCTTGCTGCAGGTCAGGATCTTCAAGTGAATTTATAAATGCTTCTCTTGAGACCTCGTTGACATAATCTCGACTAAACGTGGTATAAGCCAAATAAGCCTTTCTATGTCCGCACATAACTGCTGCAACGTCTCTCCAGGCCTCTGTATTTGATTCCGTAGATGAAGACGGTAAACCTCTTGCATGTGCTGGTTTCCACACAGCAATTCTAAGGCATGTATTATAGATTAATAATTGCACCTTTGCTTTGCCGGTATAGTCTGTAACAATTCTGTTGCTGCGCCTCTGATTAAAGCCGCAGCTTTTTCCTCGTCGGTCCAGAAATTAATTGGCGCTGCTGTCTCGAACTGTAGTCTGTACGTCTGCCAAGGAGTTTGACCATCAAAAGTTGGAGGATAAAGTTTCTTGCTTACAGTCACATCCGTAGATAGACTCGTCGTTTGCCGCCTCTTGCCATCGTCTAGTTCATTTCTAATTGCACCCATATCATCTTTAATCTGTTCTTTCAGTTTATTCTCTATATCCGACTTAATTCTCCTATTTTCTTTTCCGTATGGGACTCGAGATTTACCTTCATAGAGTTTTCGCACAGACATTTCTATTTCAGCTTTTACTTCTTCAATGGAGGTTTTAAGTTCGGCTACTGAAGATTTTTGGTTCTTCCATTGATGCTTTTAATTTGGCCGTGGACGATTTCTGTTCAGTCATTGATGCTTTTAATTTTTCCTTGGAAGATTTCATCTTCTGAGAGCATTGAGAAGATCTGTCATGCTTGGAGTATTTGCTGCTCAGGCTTCTCCTTCTAGCTAGTATTCAAAAACAAAAGCCTCTGGATCCTTTCCTTTATTTTCCATGGCTTCTTGTAGGAGCGCTACCAGGGCACATTGATTTCCAATTGTAGGTAGGGAACGTTTACTTAACTCCCCTTTCAAGTCTTGTACACGTAAGTCTTTCAGTTTTCGCCCCATATTAAGATTGGCTGCACTAATTCACTTTAATTTCACGGTCTCACTTTTTTTCTAAGTACACTTTTTAGTCGTTCTTAAGTAATCCTACTTCTGACACCAATTGTAACGTAAATGGGACTATTAGGACTCAAACGATTAATTAAGACATTTATTTACAGTCACAAATGTTCACAATTTTTATTACTTCACTTAATTAGTGCATTTCACAATTTCCTGTACACGTTTTCTTCACTATATAACGTTTGACCTTTCTTAATTAGTATCTACTTATCACTTCACGGGTTAAAATACAACTAACTCACTAGGCTGCTACTCAGCCTTATTTATACTACTTAGCTTAATTCTAGAAAGTTCAGAATTTCTCCGTTTTATCATAGCCACTAAAAACTAAAGAGTATTGGCAACACTTAATAGCCGGAATTATTTTGTGATTCCCCTAAATTATAATGAAACATGCCACTTTTTGCTGTGCATTGAAATAGCAGTATAATTTGTTTAGGGCTTAGGTTAAAAAAATTTTTTATTGATTTGGTTTTTGATAATAAAAGGTAATTAAGACTAGTAAAAATATTTTTGATTGCATTATCAAAAATGAGTCGAGGAAAGCATTGCACAGAAGAGGAAAGAACTTTGATAAGGAAGCTAATAAAAGAAGGTAAAACCTATAAATTTGTGCAGGGTTGAGTCGTCTGTTATGCAAAAATGATCAGCAATACATTGAAAAAAAACATGTGTAAAGACGTGGTGGTAGAAAAAAAACTACTGAGCTAGATGATACGTACATCATCATTTGTGTAAAGAAACCCCTTATATTTATTCTTCCACAATAAAAACAGATTTTAAATTTATCAATAGACACTTCCATCAAAAGAAGACGTTTAATCAAAGCTGGGTTACCTGGAAGACGTTCAAGAAGACGACAAAAATGGATCAATTCGTTGAGCCGCACGACCACCATGCAATGGGCCCCGGGTTCGAGACAAGATCCCCCGTGAGCTTTTATTAAAACATTAAAATAATCCACTCTGTCTCTGGGCTGTTGTCTAGCTCGTAGCAATGCAAAAAAACAAGACTCAAGTTTCCTCACTCTCCTTGCCCTAATTCCCTTCCAGCCAAAAACCATGCTAACAAATCAAAGGGTTGTGACCTCGGATTTGGCCGCATCTTATAAAAGAAAATTTAAAAGTACCCAACTACGACTATTGTTTGCTAGAGAGCATGTTGTTTGGCCTGCTATGAAATGGCGCAACATAATTATTATGGAATGATGAATTATGTTCATAGGCCCCTTTTTGCAGAATTCAACGCAACATACACCATAAAGACCACTAATCATGTCGGATCTTGTATAATGATATGGACATACCTGTTCGTGGCATGGAGTTGGTCCGATTTTCTGGATCAAAGTCATTCTTGATAATTGTTGCAAATGGGTACTTTAACATTCTGGAAAGTGTAATACTTGCATTTGCTGAAAAGAAAGTGCCTCTGAAATGGACATACCAGCAGGACAACGATCCAAAGAACACTTACCGAAAAGCAAAAAACATGATTGCGTGAACATAATGTAGATGTAATGGTCTAGCCCACACAGTCCCCAGACCTTAATCCAATTAAACATCTTTGGATAGATATTAAAAAAGCTATTTCCGATAAAAAAAACCACAAAATTTGCAGCAGTTATGGGAAGTTGTACGAGTATCCTGGCAGTCGATTTCATTACATAGATGTCAGCGCTTAATCAATTCAATGCCTTGCAGGTTGAGACCTGTTATTAAAAATAGTGGCCATGCCACAAAATATTAAGAAACCCCTTTTCAAGCATATTTCGGAATGGAAAAATAAAAAAATTAAAAAAAATCTGAATACCCCTTAAATCAAAATCGTGTAAAAATAGAGTTGGTTGTATTTAGAATTTACCTCGGTAGTTGTTAAAGAAGAATCATCAAAATCGGTCCAAGCGTTACGAAATTATGCCCGATCATACAAACTCGTTTTTGGGAAGGCGGTAAAAATATATTTCTTTAAACAATTGGCATTTTATTAAGATTTAAACTATACAATAAGTACAAAAATTATTTTTTATGACTTTGTTTTGTCTTTTGCAATTTTATTATTTTTAACGTTCATTTTCGAATTTAAAAAGATTACTGAAAAATATAAAAAGGGTCCAAAAATGTATTTTGTTTTTTTGTTTCGAAGAGTATTTTTTAGGGATCAGTACACAATCTCGTAAAAAATTATCCCTAAGCCAAAATACCGAAAACAAAATCCCTAAAAAAATCTATAATTACAAAATCTCTAAAACAAAACAATCCCTAAAAGAAAATCCTTAATTTATGGATACGATAAAACACAACTTTCAAAATAAATTTATTTATTCAATTCATTCCGCTTCAAATGCTAATTCTGATTTCTCATGTCTCTCGTCACATATCTTTTATTTTATTTTTTTTATATTCACAACGAATCTCAATTTCCCCTACAGAAATAATGCGATTTAACCGATTTTTTACAATAATTTGCTCTTGACCTAGATTGCAGCTATTGTTGCAAAATCAGAATCAAGGAAAATGTTAGAGTTTATGTATATGCCAAAAGTTGCAGCTCAAAAGCAAAAAATTAAAAGAGCCAGAAAAATTAGCCAAGTTTCAGAACCATAAATAAATAAGTATATAAGACGAAATACGAATTGTATTATAGATGGAGATGATTCAAAATCATAAAACAAATTTTCGATGGTAATATGTATGTAATATATAGTATAATTATAAAATTTATGAATTTTATAAAAGAAAGATTAGAAAGGCGTAGATTAATAAATTAATAAAGGATTAATAAATTTTATAAAATTCATAGTTAGGGATTTATTGATTATTGATTTTTTGAATTATCATTTTGGTTTTATTTTGTTAGATTCTTTGTCACTAGAGATTTTATTTTTCGAGATTTTAACATTAGGGACTTTTAATTGGGAATTTTATTTTTAGTTCATATGAACCAGACCCTATTTATATTATCATTAATTTGTTACAGTTTGTACAAAACTGAACCAGGCATTGCGTTTAAGGGGTGTTAAAATTCTAAAAACATTTTCGTCTTGCATCAGTTTCTAATTTGGGTATCAACAGCTATGCTTTTTATCTTCGCAATTGTAACATGAGCGGGGATAACTATTTCACCAGGACCTGGCGTCTCAGGAAGAAAATATCAAGGTGTATGGCATTATTGAGACTGATCCTAGTCAATATAAAAAAGAGTGAATACGGCGCATATTCCTTATTGTGACAAATAAAAATCGGTTTTTGTTTAACCAAGATCTTTCAAAAAACATTTAATAAATAAAAAAAGCATTCACAACAAAGTTAATAATAAAAAACACTCTTAGAAATAAAATAAGGACATTTTTGCACTCTTTTAATATTTTCAGTAATTCTTTTAAATTTTAAAATGGCCGATAAAAATAATAGCAAAAGATGAAAAAAAGTCATGAAAAATAATGTTTGTACTTATTGTAAAGTGCAAATCTTAATAAAGGTAAAAATTAAGTTCTTTAAACTATTTACAGTTAGCATAACTGTTATGAAACGAAGCCGAAATGTTATTATACTTAAAATTTTTGTAATTGAATTTTCTACAAGGTAGGAAAGCCAACATTTTGGTTTCCATACATTTTTTTGAGTTAAAAGTTTGCAAATATAATTTTTTTTAAATTACAAAAAAAATCATTCTTTAAGCTGTTTCTGATATAATACCTTAAAATGTTTATGGTGATATCTACTTTTAGAGCAAAAAAACTTTGGAATAATATCATATAACAATGCAATTTTTTTGGTTTTTGCCTTTTATATCGAAAACCAGACCTGATCCAGCAAAATCACTATGATATTCGGCTTCCGCGGACAATTTTACCATAGCAATGGTGGTTTTTATTTGCCGCAATAAAATGTTGCACAAATTTGTATACTAGTGCTATCAATTCTGACCTGTCAAGTTTGTGTTTGTGTTGTGTTTGTACAAACAAAATCATTTTCGTGCTTATGGTGAGTTGTTTTAGTTTTCTAACTAGTTTTTGTTTACATACGAGGGTCATTCAATAATTAAAGAGACAAATTGGTCTGAGAAAAAAACCTTTTATTTTTACAAAACAAAACTTTTCCTACTTTTTAACATTATCCGCACCAACAGTTATGAACTTGTTCCAACGGGTTACTAATTTTTTTATACCGGCTGCAAAGAACTCTTTGTCTTGGTGTTTGAGCCAATTTCCCAAAAATTTTTTGACATCTTCGTTATCCCGGAACTTTTTCCCACTTAATGCCTCCTTCAATGGACCAAACAAATGGAAATCACATGGTGCTAAATCGGGACCGTAAGGAGGATGAGGCAGTAACTCCCAGCCTATTTTGTTGATGGTTTCACGGGTTAGTTGAGCAGTGTGAGGACGTTCGTTGTCTTGATGGAGAATCACACCTCTCCTCTGAGATCCACGACGTTTCTCTCTCATAGTTGGCTTCACTTTGTTTAAAAGCATATCTGAGTAGTATTGGCTTTCACCATACACTTTAGTCATTCTAGAGTATATATTAGCTGGTTTTTAACCTTCAGCAAGTTAAAAACGAATCACGAATCACGAACGTTGTTCAAACAATGTGGATTTTTCAAGTGGACTTGCCATCTTTAAACTTAATTTCGAGGTTATAAACACAGCAATGTTGATTCAACAGCTGATCAGGACTCATCGCAGTGATGCCAACTTAAAGTCCTAAAAGTACCAAACTTATCCTACCAACCAATTTTTCCCCAGACCAATTTGTCTCTTTAATTATTGAATGACCCTCGTATATGTACCTGAACAAATTTGACAATATTTTTATGTCTCCATTTTAGGTTGTACATCAAGTATTTTCAAAATATCAAAAAAACATTCTGATCCTTTTTGCTAATTCTACTTTTTAGATGCGCCATCGGGACGATTTGATATAGGGAACTCAAAACGTTAGATACAATAAAACTCTTTTAAGGATTACTAATCCCCGGTTTCATAGTGTTAAACCGACACTCATTTGAACCAGAAAAGCAAGTTTAAGTTCAATTCAAAACTGTTTCACAGTTTATTTTTATGCTCAGCTCAGGTGAACTTAGTTCACTAGATGTTTGCAGCACACTGGGGTGAGTTGTCATTTTGAAGTGGAATTGTTATTTATTGATAAGTTGTGAGATTTTTCTAGTTTTGTGGACAATTTGAAAACAATATGACTTAAAACAAAAAACCAATTGCAAATTTTACAACAAGTAAAATAAACTTATTAATTTCACTAGTTTCAAAATATAAAGATGTCACTGAAAACAAACAGAGTTTTAAGGCAAGCGTGGACACGAAAGCAAGATAATGAAAGTACATGGAAGTGGAATTCAAGTCAAAGTCTGGAACATCATTTCGATCGGTAGATGTGCTACGAAAAAACTATGATAAAATAGTTTTTTTGAAAAAAGTTGAACCGACTTCACAAAAAGCGATAAAAAGCATAAAATAATTTTTAATTTTATGTCTATTACGACATTTTGAAGTCGTAGTATTTAATCGTCTTTTCTTATGATCCCGTGAGCTAAAACGTGCAGGATGTATTATGTTCAAATTCTTTCTTTTAAACTTTTATTTTTCACTTTTTGGTGTCTTCTACTCTATAAAACGACAAAAGAACTATCCAAATCGGTCCACGCGTTAAAAAGTTAGGTTCATCCCCTACCCCCACTTCATCTCAGTAAAAAATGTTTTCTAGTGGTAACAATCAAGGAACATACCCTACCAAACAGAAAAAGAATCATCGAAATCGGTCTACGCGTTACGAAGTTAGACCACCCTACCTCTCACCCACCCCATCACCATAGGACCAAATTATTCTTCTATTAGCAATGGGGGATCATCCTCTATACAACAGCGAAAGAACCATCTAAATCGGTCCACGCGTTACAAAGTTAGGTTTCACCCACACCCCCCACCACAAGTTCACCAAAAAATTTTTTTACATGGTACCAATCGGTGAACATACTCTACCCAATAAAAACAGAATCATCAAAATCGGTCAACGCGTTACAGTTATGCCCGGTCCAACATAAAAAAAAAACAAAAATACACATCGAACTTAGAACCTCTTTTTTTTTGGGAAGTCGGTTAAAAAGAGAACAAAACAAAAGGCTGCCGGGGAAAAAAGGTATTTATATGGAACAGGTGGAGGACCACCAAAGTCACCAAAACCGAAAGAGAATTTGGACGAAATAATAAAAGAACTTATTGGCCCACAAATCGACGGTCTGGAATCAGTGTACGAGTGATGTATTAAATGGTAAGATGCAATTACTTGATCATCTTCTTTTTTCCTAATAAATTTGTTGTTTCCAGAACCTGCACTGATTGAATCGAGTGCCCTAAGTCTGTTGCATGAAACGAAACCGTTTCGTATACGGTTTCGTTTCATTCAACAGACTTAGGGCACTGGAAGGAAATAAAAAAGAAGCTAGAACACAGCCAGAACAAAAGGCAACAGGAATTAAAGGTAATGTATTTCACGAAAAATTTTACTTTAAATTGAATCATTCATTAATTGAATGATTTTACAGATAAATTTTCACTTGAAACGAGAAAGAACAAAAATTTGACGGTTTCGAACTTAGAATAAAGAACGAGAGGAAAGGCTATCTTAAGTAAAAACCATGTACGTGTGATAAGCATTTTTGCTTCTTGGCCAAGTGGCGAGTGGGTTAAGGGGGAATGTCGCCTGAAATGTTAAATTGGACCGAATATCGCCTAGGAATCAAAGTCGTCTCCGTAGTACTGAAATATTTGGGGGCATAAGTAAAGTGTTTTTAAATAGTAAAATTAATTAAATTAATAAAATATGGTCGGGCAAAGTTATATTATATTAAAAGTGTTATAAGAATATATTTTAAAAACACCTAATTTAAAATATTATCAAAATGAGTTGGCCCCTCCTGTATACAAGCATAATTTTACTACTTTCATGTTCGAAACGCACACATCGCTTGGGTTCTACACATGTAGAAAAATGCTTACATTTTTGCGAATGATGTCCGTTCCTCTAGTTCTTCATTCTAAGGTTTCGAAGAAGAAATTAGACATAGAGAAATGGCAGCAATAGCCGACCAAAAACTTCAACTTGTTCAGGAGCAAATAAAGAAAATCAAAATGAAAATAGATTTGAAAGAAAAACATGAACTTCAATTAAAATTTATAAAAGATAAACAAGAGTTCAAAGTTGCAATTTTGAGAAGTAAGCAATGAAATAAAAGAGATATTTTTATTTAAAAAGTGTTTTTTATTTACATTTCAATCCTCTCAATTTTGTTGAATAAGGTTACGAAAATATTCTGAAATAATAGCTTGTCTCGTAGTCGTCTCATAATCGTACCCTAATCGCGTTGAATCTGTGGAGTTATCATATTAACCACTGATTCTAGATTTTTTGCAAGTGGTGGGGGATTGTAATCATTGTTCTTAACACAAACGTTGTGAAGAATGACTGTAGTAACGATTATGCTTTGAATTGTTTGAAGATTTAAGCATATTCCAGTCGCCACAATGGGAAAACATCTCTTCCACACACCATATAATCTTTCGACACAATTTCTCGTCATTATTTGAGACTCATTATACAGCTGTTCCACATCATTCGTACATTTCGTACGTGTAGTCATTTCATAATTTCTGCGTTGGTAACCTCCATCAGCTACAATTATGTGGTTGCCCAATTCTCCTGCCTGTAATCTTAAAAAAAATTTTGAGTTATTGAAAATAGTGGAGTCATGAGTTACCCCTGGTCATCTTGCCACGATATCCATAATTTTCGGGGAAGCATCACACAACGTTTGTACATTGAATGAAAAATATCTTTTACTGTTTCGAAATAGTTCTGCGTTGTCACCACATGCACAATGTATGAAGTAAGTAATTTCTTCTAACTTCAAGAAAACAAAAGAATTGTTGCTTACCTGGTGACTGAATTACATGACTACAATCCATTGCTGCAATCATTCTTGGAGAACGAGCTATGTTGTAAAATTCCTGTATGACCCTTGTTTTTTAATTTTCCGTGTATAGTATATTGTTGTACTCCCTTCTCAACAATGCAATGTAGTGCGAAACTTTTTTCACAATACGACAAGCTGATGATTTCGAGACGCCAATTAAATTTCCAGCAGTCAACAAGAAACTGCCTGTCGCATAAAATCACATTGTTAGGAAAAACATGCAATCGGCACTGAAAGAAAGAAAAAGATTACAATTTAATCTTTGAAACCTAACAAAAACCTAATGCAATATCCTAATACCATATCGCAAAACCTAATACCATATCGTTTTATGTACAATATGCATCCGTAGCTGATCTAGTATTTCCCAGGCACATTGTCTGCTCATTCTGAAACGAGTATAAAACTCGAAATCATCCCAATAATTGAAGCTCCTTCCTAATATCATCTAAAATTTCTTAAATTATTCCACAAAAATAAACCTTAATTCTTTTTATAATTAAACAAAATTTCAGCAATCAATAAGTAAGCACACGTTCACTGCGACTGTTGGAAAAAAAAATTACATTTCTCTCACTTATATCCTGAGCTATGGCTTAAGTGGCCAAATTCGGTTTCTCAAGTTCAAATAAATCGTTAACCAAGTTAAATCCTTGTACCCGCACTGTAAAACAATAAAATCAGCTTAAACATGAGCGAAAGTTTAAACCGACACTGTGAAACCGGGCATAAGATCCATTTTTTCCAGCCTTTTTATTTAAAATACGGCACCAAATTTGATAAAATTTCCCTCGGATCATATTGATGGAAATATGCTTCGATTGGTACCTTAAGGGATCATTCTGTTTCATAACTTTCAAAAAATCGATTTTTTTCTCATCTTTCGAAAGTATATATATCGGATCGGAGCAGTCTAACTAAGACTTTTTCCTTAAAAAAAACTTTAAACGCGTTTTTCTCAAAACTATGTTTTTCCGTCCGACGGCGGTGATTTCTCTGGAACCACTTAACCGATCTTCATGAAATTTTAACGTCATATTATACACGGTATAGCTTCAGCGCATTCTACAACAAAATTAAACTTTTGATTTTTTTTGCCAAAAACAGTGAGAAAAAACTTTTTTTTTTGTTTTTTTCTTTAAATGTCTGCCATTTTGTTATTTATCAATAAATATTAATTTTCATAGAATGCGCTAGAGCTACTGATATACTGAACCTAAATATTTTTGGTTTTTGTGTTTTAGATGAGCCATTATGAAGTTATCAACGCCGCCAGCGACATACAGGGTATACATATAAGAAATGTAGAAAACTATAAATACAAATATTTTTTATGCCTTCCAAATGTGTATTTATTGAGATGAATAAACCTTATATCAATATCAATAATAGTTTTTCATAAAAAATTCATAAAAATTCCTTTTTTTTCGAGCGTCTAAACCGGAATTATCCCTTAACGGAGTCGATATCATTTTTATTCATCCGATTTCATGCACTTATTTTCAAAAATAGTGTAAAAATACTGTAGTGATCTTGAAACATACAAATATTTTGATATTTTATGATTACTTCGAACTGGGAAGTTACTAATCCAGAAAGACTGTGTTTTGAGTGAAACAATATACGACATTAATCAGAAGAAGTTTTACTACTATATTATTTCTTCCACATTTTCCAAAAACATGATCTTAAAATAGAATGAATTTAACATTTTGCTGTAACCCCTCTCCCTAAATTCCCACAATCAAGATAAAAGGTTTTTGTTACAAGGAATCTTATATTTTTTGGTTGCAGACTATATCAAATATATAGTCAATCTCGTGATAATTCAATCTTTGCAAAACTGTATGCAAAAAAATAAGGAAACGTTCAAACTCAAAATTGTATTTGCAAAAGTGAGATTTGTCTCCAGATCAATCTCACTTTTTCATGTAAACTATTGAGTCAAAGATTTTGCTCATTTTTTGCATAAGGGCCATTATCTTAATGTGAGTAAAAAATTTCCGTCAAAATATTTTCTGGGAACTTTGAAAATGCAGAGTTTTAAAACTTGTAGATTAGGGAACCTAAAATAATGAGATGTGGATACGGATATTCGGTACAATCGTGCTTGAACTTATAGCAAAATGTTTTTTTTAAGTTTAAAAGCTCTTAATCATACATTTAACTAGGTATTTTCAGAAATTTGCACGGCTTACAAATCTAGACACCTCAGTTTCGTGTTATGCATACCAAATTTTCCAAATTTAAAATGAGCGCCTCTGAAGAGTTTGGCAATTATTTACCATAGACCAACTTTTTGGAGTTTTCTGGGCTCTACTTGGTATATATGGGTCATTCTTTTACAAACCGAACACCTTTCTGATCGACACCTCTTCGATTTGGCTAAAACTTTTTATACGGATTCTATATCGAAAAATAAAAGATACGTGTGCGGGGAATTTTTTTTCCTCATTGTTTCGATAATGCAAGTGATCGAAAATTTGAGAATGGCAAGTTTTTTGGCTTGGAGACTGATTTTCAAAAATTCATAGTTCCGAATCTATAAGAGCCACAAAATTTTCACCAATTACACTTTTGTAGCTAAAGGACTGAACTTTAAGAAAACATTTTTTTTATAAAAAATATTAACAAATTCATATTGTTATTAACAATTTAATTGTTTAAATCGTTTTATAACAATGGCCCCCAGAACAAATCAAGTTTTTGATATTTCCATAGAATTCCCCGTTAAATTTTACGTCAAAGACATGTTTTCAAAATATGGTACCCTTTCGATTATTATTGTTAAAATAATAAGTTATGTAGTGCATGACGGCCAAAACCCGGTTTTCTGCTGATAAAACGAAATCTGTGACTCGTATCGAAAAAAGTTAAATGTAAAAGTTGTAGATAATTGAAAGATCTACAAAAAATGTGCAAAATATTATCATGTGAAAAATATTACCACCAACTTAGATAAATAATAACAAATGATGAAACAATATGTTAGTAAATAAAGAAAAATTTAACGAAATAAAAATTAAAGTAATACTTCTTATTTATCATGTACTTTATTCGAATAACAACATTAGTATCATGGAATGAACACTCTCTTTGACAGTTTAGTTACATAATATATTTCATTTGTAAATTTTTACAACTGTTTTTTTTCCATGCAATGAAAATAATTTAGCTTCCAATTCTTGAAGAGATACTGGAATCATACAATGATATTTAAGGGTTCCTTTAATTGTTATAGCTTTTGTGAATCGTTCTGTCAATAATTTTTTTTCTTCATCGTACTCATCATTTGTTGAATAGCGACAGATGATATTCGGCAGTGATTCTGTTGCCCAATTGAATAGTTCTCGTGGTGTCCTGATGGGATCATGAACTCTTTGAAGACTTGCTCTGGTGGTTAGCCGTTTCAATGTCCCACCTATTCCATCACAGGGTCCTTTCCCATGTGAGGTGGGAAAAAAATGCCACTCTGCAGTCATTTTAAAGTCTTCCATATGATGGGTGAGATTAATAAAATTCTTCTTATTTTTATACTGTCCGCTTGCTCCATCTGACATATAAATTATTTTTTTTATATCCGGCAAATTAGTTCCGATGAATTGTATAAGTTGTCTTTGGTACAGATGTACAGCAACAGTGTCATAGTGTAAACATTCAGAAATGCAAACTAAACTCAGTACCTTTAATTCATCTCGTTTATCTTTATAATAGATTGAAAAAGGGTGTACTGTGGCCTGGTCGTTATTCCAGTGTATTCCTTGAACAGAATTTTGAATAATGAAGGCATAGTTTTCGGAAAAATCACAAATCACTATACATTCATCTTTCATCAATTGACTTTTTTTTTCATTCAAAAAATCTCTCTGTTTGTTCACTAAGAATGAATGGACCAGTAATTTTTCCAAACCGTTACTCAACATCTGCAAAAATTCATCCACGGGCGATATAAGGGTTTGCAATGATATTCTTTCAGTCGTAACCCATTGCTTGTACGTAATACTGTCAATACATCTATCATCAAAATTTTGTTCTAGTTGTTGAACAATATTGGACACGCCTGGGCACTTGTCACATAAATTTAAATAACATTCGGTGGATTGTCCTTTGCACACCATACGTCCCAAACAATCCTAATAATCTTTTAAAGGCTGCTGACAATCAGCTGTAATTATTTTTAAATTAGCACCATTTATTAATAGATTGACGTTTTCATGGATAGGACAAACGCAAACTGAATGGGTCCCAGAGGCTCCTGCCAGAACGCAGTATTTTGGACGTAAGCTGGCAAACTTTGAAAAACTACATTTCATTGTAGGATATTTACTTGTAAACACCTCATACAACTCTTTTAAATTGTTTAAAATGAGTCGTTTCTGCATTTGTATTTTAGTATCATTAACTTTGATTGAGACATAATCTTTTTTGCCTGGCATTAACTGAGTATAATCGTCAGACTCTGAACACAATATCATATGCTAAGTATTATACGTACCATCTCCAGTGGTTCATCTTCATTCTTTTGTACTTCATTTTTTATCTTCGATATTCGCACGCGACAAGAATTGCAAATTTTCTGTTGTAATGTCTCTGATGAAATTGTTAAATTCAACTTGCTGAGTTGGTTTTCGTTCACTTTTCGCAGTTCAGAAGCATTTGTAGCAGGATGTGTCAAATTGAAGGGATTGAAACATCGATCAGACAGAATATTAGTACCTCGCAAGGTTAGCGCTTCTTTCCGTGACATTGCAATAACACACGAAATGCTTTAAAAACGTAACGGACTAAAAGACGCGCACAGCTGATCCAACACGGGTTGTATTCTATATTAGCTGACGACCGCTACGCGCTAGCGCTACATCGACCAATCAAAGAGCTCCGCCAGACAGACTTTAGGCAGACTTCCCCGCGAAATTTCAAGAATGTCAAAAATTGAAAAATGCTAGATAATAATTTTTTACAATCAAGATTAGTTATCTAACACGTAGAAGATTCGGTTTGTGAACAAACTACCCATAATATTTTTATTTATGCACATTTGCAATACAAAAAAAAGTTAAAAAGATGCTTTTCAACGTTTTTTGAATTTTAATTCAAAATATTGAGGTTATGTCAAAAAATAGTTTGAACAAAAGTTGTAGATCTTTCAATTATCTACAACTTTAACATTTAACTTTTTTCGATACGAGTCACAGATTTCGTTTTATCAGCAGAAATCCGCGTTTTTGGCCGTCACGCGCTACATAACTTATTATTTTAACAATAATAATCGAAAGGGTACCATATTTTGAAAACATGTTTTTGACGAAAAATTTAACGGGGAATTCTATGGAAATATCAAAAACTTGATTTGTTCTGGGGGCCATTGTTATAAAACGATTTAAACAATTAAATTGTTAATAACAATATGAATTTGTTAATATTTTTTATAAAAAAAAATGTTTTCTTGAAGTTCAGTCCTTTAGCTACAAAAGTGTAATTGGTGAAAATGTTGTAGCTCTTATGGATTCGGAACTATGAATTTTTGAAAATCAGTCTCCAAGCCAAAAAACTCGCCATTCTCAAATTTTCGATCACTTTTGTTATCGAAACAATGAGGAAAAAAAATTCCTCGGACACGTATCTTTTATTTTTCGATATAGAATCCGTATAAAAATTTTCAGCCAAATTGAAGAGACGCCAATGATTTTTTCTCAAGATCTGTTCGGTTTGTAAAAGAATGACCCATATAGGAGTAATGATAAGTTTCTTCTACACAAGCCTCTCTTGTTGGATTTTTCTACTTCCTTTGTTCAACAAACTACGTTTACATTTGTCTAACTATATGCAGCTTATCTGCTTTCAGATTGCACTATCTGTTCCCTGATCAGAAATTTGATTCCACGGGAGCCCGAATGTGCACGAACTTACCCATTTTGCGTTCCTTGGCTTTTCTTGGCTGGCAGAATGGCGGATAGGAGGTTGACATTACATATTCCCCTGCACCACGAACTTACTCTATATTAATAGGTCTTTTCCCTTACGAGCACTAGTGATAACTCATGCTCGCTAAATGACACTGAAAGCATTCTACAACTTTTTGTACTCATTATTTATATCTTTCCTCAAGCACTTTTTCGCACTGACAATTTTCCCAATGCTATTCAGTGCCATGTATTTTGAATTGTCAATTGAATTGAATTGTTAGTTAACGTTTCTCGATGAAAAGCTCTCTGCGTTCCAATATTTCAGTGTAGTGAATTTTTGGCAATGAAATTAAGGGAACAGACCTTATGTCATACCCACAGTTTTTGCTGTTCCACACAAAAATATAATGTGATCCTGATGACAATAGTCGGAACTATCTTTGACAATTGTGACTGTGTGCTCCAATTAATTCTAACCTGAAACCTTTCTATTCTTAGTGATCCCATAATTTTCTTCATCTGAATATTGATAATTTTGTGGTGATAAAGTAGAGCTGTATCTTGTAATTATTCCACAAATGGCCACAAAATTTTATAAGGTTAATATTGCTTGGGGGTTTGTCAAAAAATGCCCCCGAATCGGATAGAGGCGATCAAACGTAGGTTTCTTAGGTACGCGCTTCATGGTTTCCTTGGAACAATGCTTTTGCTTTTTTTCCTTATAAGGACAGAATAAAAAAATTGCGGAGTAATTCCCAGTTTGGTTTTCTTATAATAATAACTCAGATCTTTTCTGGATTCTTGATGAACTATAACTTTTCGATCATATCTTGTTATCAAACTAATTATTAATTATTAGGATAAGCCTATTATTTCAATGTCGCGTATTTGAATGCTTACTGACATAACTAACATTGTTTTAAACATGTATGTCTAAAGATTAGTTAAAGAGTTGTAAGAATAGTTGGCTTAACGTCACCTCTTCTCCTACCTCAATTAATTTGTTTCATTTGACAAATTTGAAATAAATAAGTCTGACTACTGAACTTAAGCTAGTGACACAATAGCCAGGTCAAAAGTGGCATTCAAAATGTCAGTAGACTAATTTTCAAAAAATCTCAATTATTTTTCACAAATAATAAAAATAAAAATTGTTATGTTCAAACTTAGAACATATTATTAGTTTGGTGCAGTAAAAAAAGCGATGAAAATTATAGTGTACAATTTATTAACTAAATTTTCTTTTGAACTCCAAAGTCGACATCGTAGTGCTTTGATAGTAATGCTGCACCGAAAAAGCTACGAACACCAATCTTCGAAACAGCCATCAGTTTCGTGACATCCAGGCTGGCCCGGATATTCTTGGCAGTATTGTCGCTGATCATAAAATTCGCATTGGCCACCACAGCTGTACTCATGACAGTACGGTGTACAAGACCCACCGGTTGCACACCCTGAACAATCAGCATGAGAATCTTAAAATAAAATAATATATAAGATAAAATAATGCATAAATTCTTCGAAACTGATTTTTACTTACATCCACAATTATCTCCTGAACAGAACGAATTTCTCGGAAACTGCGGAGGTACAACAATATTCGCCTGCCGCTGAATTGACCTAGGTGGTTTCAGATAAATTTTTGGGTATGCACAAAATGATCCGCACCGAGCATATCGCCGATTATAGCAAACCCACTTATTTGTGATATGAGAACATATTCTAGGGGTTACAACTGTGCAACATTTTTGGGGTGTTTGTTGAGATGTTGGAGTATGAGGGAAAGGAGTTGTTAAAATTATTGGAGGCGAGGTAGGCGTTGGAGCGGAACCATTTATTTTAACAACCCTTTCATCTGCTGTGTAAACGTACACGGTGTTCTCATTTTTCAAATTTACATTTGTCGGGTTACTAATATTGTTGTAGTTATTGATGGACTGCTTAATATCAATTGAGGTATTGGTTGATACTTGATTTATGACCTGGCATCTTTGACCATCCCAAGATGTATTTTTTGGGCAAGATAATGATATGCATCTTCCTTCGTGGTATATTAATCCATCAGTACATCTGATAACCCTGCATTCACCATTGATGTAAACTGTACCTGGTGGGCATGTTGTCGGTATTATAACAGGACTAGTAGTAGGTATTATGTGCGTTGGTGTAACTGTTACTGGTGGAGGAATTGTTGGCGCTGGAGTAGGACAACTTATATTTGGATAAACTACAACTGGAGGCTGTTGGCAACATTGTGGGCCGAGACATTGTTGTTGGCAACCTCCAGTAACTGTGCATTGAGGTTGTACGCAAGGTTGTGGACTTTGTAAATGGCATAATCCTGATATTAAAACGTAACCTAAAAGAAAAGTTAAAACATCAATTTATCTTTGTTTAACTATTTTAGGACTAATTCTTTATTTATATATAATTTAACATGATTAATATTATTAATAGAAAGGAAATTTTGAAAATTAAGTACACGTACCCCGTTTTTAAATGAGTTAAGTCTAATAAAATGTTGGTCATTTCTTCTTTTGAAAGATAATAACCAGTAAAGTATGACGTTGGTCAGGATAATGTTAGACAAAAACTAAATTATTTAATGATCAGACATTTTTAATTATCAAATTTTTTGAAAACTATCACAATTTTAATCGTAATTAACATTTGTAGAAAAAATTTTTCCCTTATATTACTTCACCCATTTGATATGATGATGTGAGCCAAATAAAAAAAAACATGCACGGGAATACCTTAAAAATGTGAAAACATTTTCCAGGTGGGCATAGGAAGCACATTCCATCCATTAACTCACCTACTTTTTAAGGTTTATCCGTGAATATGCCAATTATAACTTTATCAAATGAGGCATGGGACAGGGAATGAATTTTACACCGATTCGATGACAATATTACAAGTGCCTTCAATTTCAGATGGATTCCGAACCACTGCCATTACTTACATTATCGTAATATGTGTTTGGCAGAAAATAACTACGGGTCGCCACTGGCGGGATTCGAACTTGTGACTTTCGCGATGAACGTAAGCACGTTATCTTTTACACCATCGACCACATCCTTACAAATTTGACATTTCAAAAAATGCGAAAACCTGATAAAAAATACATGATCGTTTAGTAGGACTTTTTCGTGTATATTCCTACAACATTAAGCAGATCAATAAGTCGTGAAACAGGAAATTGAAAAAGCTCGGAAGAGTGTGTAATAGGCGGAAGCGATAAATTTGTCAAAATTATTAATTTTTACGAAAACGCTTTTCAACTTCAGCGTCTCCTTAAATATCTTTGACGTGCTGTACCACCTGCCATATTCATCATACGCGAGAATGTTTTATATAAAAATCTATTTTTAACGTAAGATTAGTCAGAATAAAGATATTCTGAAAAACTATTATAAGCTTTTTTCAAGGTAGTATAAGAAAAGCCCTTGCGGGGCATGAGGCGGGAGAAGCATTTCACCCGATTCGAAGCAACAATTGCAAATGGATCTTTAATTTTTTAAGGTGGATTCCAAACCACCAAGTTTCTCTGTAACCTGTGGCCTTTTGTCGTAATCTATTGTCAGCAGAAAACAACCATGGGTCACCGCCGGTGGCGCTAGAACCTGGGACGTCCGTGATGGAGGGCTAGCACGATATCACCTACACCACTGACGACTGAATTGGCATAAAAGTTTTTCATATTGTAACAACTTTTATAACCTTCTTATATTATAATATGGACCGACCTCAACACTACAATATTTTTTAAAGTTATAATATTGATTGCATATTACAGGACGTTTTTTTATCTAGATTATATACTCAAAGTAAATAAATAATGCATTTTCATACAACTTCATCTCAAAGTGAAAATAATAGTTTTTGCAAGCTATTTGTCGGAGGTGAACAACAACGGATTACTCTAAAAGTTCATTGGGGTTGCCTAGTAATGTCGGTGGTTCAAAATCGACCTAAAATTGAATGTCTATTTGAAATCGTTATCGTGGAATCGGGCGAAGTTCTTCTCCTGTCCCAAACAAATCCAAAATTAATTTTAAATTTCTTTGATTAAATAATCATAAAATGCATAATCAGAGGCAGGTTTTGCTCAACTCAGACTTTAAGAAACAAACTTGTGGATCTTTCAAGTTTAATGTGATGCCGCTTAAATTACGGTACTACTTGACCGATTTTAATGAAACCTCCAATCTTTAATATTTTAAAATCTTAGAAATGCTAAAAGGTACATATCATCACACTTTGACTCAAAAAAACTGAAAAACAGCCATAGTTTGCTGTTTTTTATATTATAGGAGTTTTTTTTATATATAGTTATACAAATTGTTGCGGTTTTATGTCTTTGAAGCTCTTTAGTTCAAAAAGTACTGAACATATTTAAATGGAACGGTTTAAACGCTTTTAATTATTGAAAAACTATGACAGTATACATAAAAAAAAGAATTCTTATCTATTTACATATTTTATTCACTTCACGCCTGGTACACAATTGTTATAATTTATCAATCAGGAAACGTATAAAGTACAACAGAATCAAAATCATCAAAATTATGAAGCTAGGCGCGTCCATCCTCTAACTCTCATCACAAGCCATAACTTCTGTCAGAATACAAATGGATACACAGGCCCGTAGAGGCAAAATTCGGGCCCGGGGGGTACCACATACGGGCCCCCACGAAAGGAATTTCGGGCCCGGGACTAAACGTTTGCGGGCCCATATACAATCGAATGAGTGACTTTCAATTTAAAATCTGTCTAGTATATTACACTTTTTCGATCGTGAAACATTTTTTTTATATATAATTATAATGGAAAAAAATTGCTGTTGATCACTTAGATGACGGGGCCGCCTTTTGAAAGCCCGGGCCCGGGGGTTACCCCCTTCGCCCCCCACTCGGCCTCCCTGTGGATATCCCTCCCATCCCAACCCTAGGTCAACATTTATCCATATAGTAGCTATGGGAGATCATACTGTATACAACAAAAAAGAATCTTCCACATAGGTGTGTGAATTAAGAAATTGGGTAACGTCCTCTCCGCACACTTCTCCACCTCATACTTTTTTTCGTCGTACCAGTGGAGCAAGATAGTTTACATATCAAAAGAAGAATCATCGAAATCGGTCCACGCTTTTCGAAGTTAGACTACCCCTCCCCCTCCCCACCCTACCATAGAACCAAATTCTTTTTCATTAATCGGCCCACACGTTACGAAGTTAGGTTTCACCCCCACTCCACCAAAAATTTTATTGAAATAGTACCAATCGGTAAACATATTCTACCTAATAAAAAAAGAATCATCAAAAGCGGTTCACGCGTTACAAGATTATGCCCGGTCATATATAAAAAAAAAGAAAAGTACCTGTCGAATTTAGAACATCTTTGTTTTTAGGAAGTCGGTTAAAAAAATTATACATTACCCATGCTGAAAATATCTAGCCGTCGCAAAGTGGAACAAAATGTTGTACGACGATCACAAATCAATTTAATTCAATTTATTTTACTCACTTATTTTGTGGAATACATTATTTACATGTAATTCATGTAATTATTACACCCCTTTTTTATTTTTATTGGATTGCCCATCTTATTTCCTTTCCAGAAAGGTACAACATGCCCAGGTAGAGAAAGGGTGTACAAATTTATAAGTAGAAAACTTATCGGGAAATATTTGAAAATCTGCAATTTAAAGAAACAAAACTCATATTAATTCTAAAATGCTTTTTATTGAATTAAAAACGTATTATAATTAATCTTAGTAAATTACAAAAGCTGTTCAAAATTTCCACCGCCACTTTTAATGTATGCCAACAATCTCCTTCTCAGTGCCTGTTTAAGGCGAATTGCAGCCAGCCTCTACCGAGTCGTCGCTGCATTCCTAATTTTTCTAACTTAATCCTTCCTAGTGTTAACAGGGCTTGAATAAACTTCATCCTGCATTGTTCCCCATAAAAAAGTCCATCGTGTTGGTAAAACATGTCCGTTCGATTATGCACAGTGATCTCTTCTATTAGATCTTGCAGTGTATTGGCCAAAAAGTCCTAATAAATTTTACTATGATGATACCAGCCAAAACATTACTACCGATAATACCAGCCAAAACATTGACACTGAATCTCTGCTGGCATGAGGTCACCTTTGTCCTGTGTGGGTTAGTTTTCGACCAGGAATGGAGGTTGTGGAAGTTCGTGATACCGTCCCTGGTGAATTGAGGTTCATCCTTCCACAGAATTCGGTCCAGAAACGCCCTGTCGTCAATGTCGCGTTCTAAAAGCCAAGTGCTAAATTCCAGTCTTCTCTCGGAATCTCTTTCCAGTAGTCCTTGGACTGGGTGATGGTGATATGGACGTTATCCCTCTCGATGAATAACATTCCAAATCTTAGATGAAGACACTCCTAATCGTCTTGCGACTCGTCTCGTGCTCGTCTTAGGGTTTTGCCTCACGATGGTGATTATTTGCTGCTCGACGTCGACAGAAGTTCCCGAAGCTTTGGGTCGTGCCTTCCTGTAGTGTGAAGTTACACTTCCTGTTTCTCTTAACTTTCGGAAAGCCCGTACAGTGATGTCAATTTAGTAAATTTATCACCACATTTGGTGATAAATTTTCAGACACGTCTAAAAGTTGGTGATTTTTAACTTCCACCGCGGTGACTTCTGGTGACTTTTAATGCAGTGATGCCAAATCAGGGAGTTTGTCACCAAATCTGGTGTTTTCGAATACCTTTCTAGTGACTGATTTTTTTCTGCGACACTGTGATTTTGAACCTCTTCTGATGACACGAAATGTTCTACAACTTTTTATCGTTTTAACGTAAATATTCGGCATTTCTCATTGTTTTTGACTAGTTTTGTACATATTTGCTGGGCTACCACTTAATTCAGTTACAACCGGTATTTCACGACAAATTCAAGCTTGCCCGTTTAATGCTTTTGTTGCTAAGCTAAACGCAAAACTCGAACAATTTTCTGTGAAAGTTCATGACTTTCTAACGCGACCTTGAAACTTTTAACGATACTCATTTTCTGTCGCTTACGATAAGAGGATCGCCCACAAAATTAGAACTTTATCACATTCTAATAGTTCCCTGTTTCTCCTGCCTTTCCTTTTACAAATTGAAAGGAAGAAATTATACGACGCTTAAGTACATGAGATCAGCTGTGGCTCAAATCAAAGTGCACTTTCTTAAAGGAAATACCCTTGTGATTCAGGTAAATACAGTCTTTTATTGAGTAGTATAGTATTTAAATTTTTGTTACTTAGAAATTTCTTATATTATATTTTGAAAAAAATTTATTATTTTGTATCTGGTGACTTGGCAAGACTGAGCCCGTATAAATACCGCTCTTTGGGATGCTCGCCGATTAGGAATCTTCTTTGATATTCCAGTATAGAAGCTCTCTCGTTTCGGTCTACTACGCCATAAATGTAAATTATATCCGCATATTCCTCAAAAGTAAATTCTACCATTTTTTTATAATTTTTACTTAAAAACACCCGTACTTATCGATTTGTTTTTCAACAATGATAGGTATTCTTGCTGACTGACTGTTTTTCATAGCAAAATTTACTTGAGGTACGAGGAACAGAACGCCAGGATACAAGGGTTTGAATTCTGGCTAACACGAGCTAATATCGGCAATAAAACAAAATTAGACCAACATTTTCATAACTTTGCAGCAATAACTAAAATTAATTACCTGTTAACCCAAAACAAACAGTTTCCACAATTTATTTTAAAAATTTTGTTTATTTAAAGAGTTTCCTACCTAAGGTGCAATAAAATAATTAGGTAGTTAGGGATTTCTAAAGATGCGGTTTTTCTAGTCCTATGTCTACCTTGCCATGTTACAGCTTTTTGGAAAGGTAATACATAAGATGGGCAATCCAATAAAAAAGAGGTGTCGTAATTACAGGAATTTCGGAGAAAATTTGGAAAAATGCTGAATTTTAGATAATCTCAAACCATTTTTTTCACTTTTGGAAGTAACTTTACCTGCAATGGTAGGAGTTAGATTAACATTGTTGAAAATTTTGGAAGGGTCATTGGGATAGTAGTTTTTTAGTGTGTTGGGTAGATCAAAAGCTAAAAATAAAAGAGTAATGTGCATACCATGAAAAACTGACATTAATGAATCACCCTGTCACTCCCAAACGGTTGAGATTGCCACCCACCCTGCCATACAATTTTTTTTGCCTCGGTGAGAACTATCACACCATTCATTTTGGCACGTCAGATCTGAAGCACCCTGTGTATATCTGTAACTGCGCATTTTATTAACAGTGAATTTGAAATGAAAACCCATTTATTAGAATGCTTTCAGTATCATACTGCACAAAACCTTGCAGAAGAGTTAAAAAGAGTAGTGCAGGCATGGAATATAGAAGAAAAATGTGCTGTACCGATAATGCAGCATGTCAGTGGCATCACGTTCCATGCTTTGCGCATACTATAAATTTAATTGCTCAAGCGGCTATTGAGAGTATAAGCAGTTAACGAACGAAAGTTAAGTCTATTGTGCAGTATTTCAAACGATCTTCGGAAGTTTCAGTAAAATTGGCAGCAAATACCAAGTAAATGGATTTTCCTGAAAGAAAATCAAAACAGGATGTTGTCACTAGACTAGATGGGATTCGACTTACGACATGTTTCGATAAAAATACAGGAGCCTTTGCAATACACTATCGCATCGCTTTAGTCTACGCCCTACAATTTCAGCAACTAAAACGCTTGTAATGTGCTGAAATTTTTTTCTGAAATTACAGAAGAGGTTAGCAGTGAAAAAATGTGCCGGCATCAAAAGTTTTGCTTCTCGTCAGAGCCAATCATATTAAGTTAGATCAAATTAAGAAAGCGTTTTCGGAATTTCGAAACAAATATGATATACAGTGAAGAAGCTTTTCTTCACCCGCGATTTAAAAAACAGGCATTTATACATCAATCGGCATACGAAAGTGTACATGAAGCAATATCTGACAGGGCCTCCAAAATAGTTATTCCGGAAGAAAATCGAAGAAACTCTGCGGAAAATTCAAAATCATTATTTTGGGGATACTTTTGCGAAACAGTATCAAATATGTAAGGGAATCAGAATCCCATATTAGCAGCATTGATAGAATTAGACAAATATGCGAAAGAACCGCATGCGATTTTATGATCATATCCACTGACCTGATGGAAAGAGAGGCAAGCTATATATCCCCGTCTAGTAAAACGACGATTATGTTTGTAGCGACATCCGTTTCCTGCCTACTTTCAAAGGCAGGACAAACGATAACTGATAGAAGAAATTTTTTATCTTCTGGTAAAGTTTCAAAACTTCTTTTTTAATTTATAATATGTAATGTAGTTATGTCTTATAATGAAATACGACGAATGATGTGTAAGAAAAAGGAGATTAAATTTACTTTGATTTTAATATACATATTTCCTGTTATCTGCTTTTTATTGGCATTCCGTAAATAATTTTTTGTTATTCTTATATGTTATAGACGTGTTTATGTAAAAAAAATGAAAAAAAAATGCAATATTTGTTGGCTTCAGATCTCACATTATTCACTTTCTCGTGGGATTTATACAATTTAAAAGTTTTATTTTAACAAAATGAATGTTTACAATTGTTCTGAAATATTTCCGAAGTGCTTTTACTAGTAATCAATATTAATATTTCGTATATCAGATTAGCTTCACTTTGCTTAGGTATATACTATCACATCCTGCGCTAGTCTCTACTTCTATTCTGCTCACTCCGTTATTTACATATTAAAAAAGCCGTTTAGTCAGTACAGTGACAATGCGATCCAATTAAACGGATCACTTGAATGGGTCTTCTTTTTGTGTTGATGCAAATTATTCATTACATTAAAAAGAACCATTTTGCCCGCCTCTAGATCCAAGCCAACAAGCCTCTACATCAAATCAACCAATTCATGTTTCGACGTGGTCTGCTTAACCGAAACCTGGCTCTCGTTTGCTGATGCTGAACTTTTCGGTCCCGAATATATCGTATGGACACCTATGAGGGGCTTGCTTCCTGCAACGACGATTTATCTAATGGCTTGCTGACTGTGAATTGGGTGTCTTCTGAAAATGGTGAACTAACTACTTCTTATTCGTCCACTTATCTGCATCCATCATGTTTTGACACAGTGCTACGATATAGCAAATGATTCCGGCAGATTTTTGGATTTGGTGTTTAGTACCGCCCCAGTGGTACCAGTGTTGTCATTACGCTATTCTTTGATCCTGTGACTGCAGCATCTCCGATCAACTGTAACTATTGTTTGAATTTTAGAAAGGCTGATTATTCTATTCTTAATGATTTATTATTGAATTGTATTTGGTCCACTGCTTCTTACGCTATGGACATTCATCTAGCAGTGAATGATTTTTATTATAATTTATTTGCTTGCAATGCGTTCTTATTTCAAGGTCAAATATTTCTTCGTAACTCGTGGAGCGATTTGGCTGTTTTTTTCTTTGTTGGGTAGAGCATGTTCCCCGATTGGTGCAATATCAAAAAACTTTTTAGTGGGGTAAGGGTGGGGGTAAGGGGTAAACCTAACTTCTTAAAATGTGGACCGATTTGGATAATTCCTTTAGGTTGTATCTTCGTAACGAGTGGACAGAGTTGGATGATTCTTTTTCTGATGTATACAGTATGTTCCTCCATTGGTACCGCGACATAACTTTAAACGTTGTGGTTATAGTAGGGGAGGAGTTCGTTGTCAACTAGTTAACCTGTACACCGATTTGGATGATTTTTTTATGTTATATAGAGTATAATCCCCCATTGTTAATATGAGGATAACATTTTCACTAGGCTGTCAGTGAGGGGAGGGGTAGGTTAACTACATAACTTTTGGAGCGATATGGATGATTTTGCTTTTGATGTGTAGAATATATTGCCTCACTGGTAAGACGACAAACATTTTTGAGGTGGGGTGGTGTGCGGAAGGGGCGTTACCCAATTTCTTAATTCACACACCTATTTGGAAGATTCTTTTTTGTTGTATACATTATGATCCCCCATTGGTACTATATGTAAAAATGTTGGTTGGGGGGAGGGGTAACCAAACTTTGTAACGCGTGGACTGATTTAGATCATTCTGAATACTTAGGGTATCTATTTGTATTCTGACTGTGGCTTGCGGTGAGAGTAGGAGGACGGGCTGCGCCTAGCTTTATAAGGCATACACCAATTTTGATGATTATGATTCTGTTGTACATTATACGTTTCCTGATGACAGTATACGTTTTCTAAATGATAACAATTTTGTACCTAAAGGGACTACGATGATTCTCCGACTACGATGTATGTTGCTGTATAGAGTACGGTGGCGCACTAAGGTAATTCTAAAAATTTTCCAAGGTGGGGGTATGAAAGGGTGATCGTGAATAATTTTGTAATATGTTTCTGGATTTGGATAATTCTGTTTCCATTACCACTACACTCTGCACTACCTCTGCAACTTTTTGAAATTACGAACAAGCGTACGAACAGCATTCTTCGAGTTGTATATATGAAGACACTAACAAGTGAAAAATAAAATAGTTTTAAAAAAAAAGTTGAACCGATTTCACAAAAAGTGCTAAAAGGCATAAATTAAATTTTAATTTTATATCTATTACGACGTTTTCAAGTCGGTGCAAATTAAACAACAAAACAACTACCCAACCACAATTGAAGATTATACTATAGGTATATAAAACTACCTGAATGAAGGATGAATAGGAATATTGAGATCCTTATACGAGAACGCCATTTTGCACTTCAACTGTGGAAGCGCTTTAAAACATAATTTTAAGTGCCTGGAGCATACGAGAAGCAAAACCCCGAAAATTTAATCTGTCCTTACCCAAACGTCAGCTCTGGCAAAATATTAGGCAATTAGAAATCAGCGGTGGTGAAAGGAACTGTTCATTATATCCAGACGAATTTAATAAATTTTTCGTGCAAGATAGCGATAATACTAGCTCGTATGACAATGCTGATTAGTGTGCTTTCTGTTCTCTTTATGACACAGGAGAATTTTCTTTTAGGTGTGTTACCTGTAGCGTGGCCTATTCTGCCTTTTCGTCTATTAAGTCTAAGTCTATGGGTTTGGATGGATTGGATGGGCGTCGGATTCAGCTTGTCTTACCTTATATAGTAGTACATCTCACCCATATCATTAATACATCCATTGTGACGTCGACATTTCCTAGTCACCTAATCCATAAATTCCTTCGGATTCCCGTTCAATTAGTATCCTGCCTGTTTGCTCAAAAATTGCAGAGAAGCTTTTATATTCACAAATGAACTCTTACATTCAAAATAATGGTCTATTATTTGAATTCCAATCTGCGTTTAGATCTAATCATAGCATAACGACTTCCACTGTTTACCTTATAAATAGTATCCGAAGGAATATTGATAAAAGTCTTGTCTCTCTGCTTGTTCTTTTGGATTTTTCAAAGACCTCTGATAGCATTGATTTCAAAATTATGTGCAATAAATTAAGTTTGTTATATAAATTCGACAATACTGCCATAAAACTTATTTGTTCTTATCTTACTCACAGATTTCAAAAAGTTGTCATTGGAAACTCAGCGTCAGGTTTCTTGGAACTAATGTCTGGAGTTCCGGAAGGCTCTATACTTGGACCTTTATTATTTTGTCTTAATATAAACGATCTGAAAGATTTTCTCAAGTACACGTTTATTCAAATGTATGCTGATGATGATCAGCTACTATCCTCTTCCAAAACTGATGACATTGAAATATATGTCTCAAATGTTAATGAGGATCTCAAACGAGTCTTGGAATGGGCTAAAAATAATAAAGTTAAGCTCAGTTAAAAATTTAGGGATAATTTTAAATCGTACATTAACGTGAGACGAACATATCAAATATATTTCTTGTAGAGTGTATGGAACCTTAAGAAAACTTTGGAATTTGGACTATTGCCCTCGTGATATTCGTAATCATCTAGTTAAATACTTACTGCTACTAGTTATTACCTACAGCTGCACAGCTTTTCCATACCCAGATGCGAGAAATAGTGGAGTACTCAATGTTGCATATAATGCTTGCGCGCGGTATATTAACAATTTAAGCAGATTATTCCGCATCTCAGAAGATTTAGATTGATCAAAAACCACCATATTTATACAATAAGTTAAGATTGTGCAGATCATCAAGAAGTCATCACCTTGTTATCCTAATTTTGGAAGGCTTCAGAGTGAGCGGAATTTCTTCGCATTTGTGTGAAGTATAGTTCAACTGTTGTCTGTTTCAGGATGTTAGCTTTTGAATACTTTTCTTCATTGGCGTAGGTCGTTAAAATATGTTCAACATTTACTTATGTGAAGTTAATTATAATTGTTAGATTGTATTTTTCTCAGAAATATAGTTTTTCTTTTCACTCTATTTTCTATTTAATTATAAGTCGCTTAATAATTGTAGTTCTATTTATTTTTTATGTTTCTTCCTCTTCTATAGCTTAATGTATACTTAGGCTAGTTAGTTACATAGTTTGGGTTTTAATGAATTTCGTGCTTATAAGTTTAAAAGAGTTTTTCTCATGTGTAATATATGAAATAAAGTATTATTATATTATATTATTATACCTGAACGTTTCAGCTCACGGAATTATAAGAAAGGACGATTAAATTCTTTTGTTGTAGTTGTTTGGTTTGTTTTATTTGCACTTGACTTCAAAATGTCGTAATAGATTAAAATTAAAATTTATTTTATGCTTTTTAGCGCTTTTTGTGAAGACTGTTTTTGTGATAATTACTGTGATATTAGTTTAAAGGATTTTACTCACTTTCTTTACATCTTTTATTTAATGACGATGCAATCATGCAATACATTAATAGCTTGGCTGATACTTGACGACCTTTTACTTTTTAGAGTTTTCTAACTTCTGTATTTTAGCAATTGAAGGAGGCAAGCAGGTTGACTGCATATTTACTGAATTTATGTAGTAAAGCCTTTGCCAGAATTAATCATGCAGTTTTAATTTATAAGTTGTCTGCTCCTGGATTCCGGTCTTTGTTCGTTGACTGAGTTCGTTCGTATTTGTCAAACCGCACTCAGAAAGTATCGTTTCGTGGTTCTCTTTCCAATATTATTTAAAATTCCTCTGGCGTACCTCAAGGCCGCCACCTTGGTGCACTCTTATTTATTATTTACATCAACGATCTTTCTTTTTGTCAAATTTGAATATTCCTTGTCATGCAGACGATGCCAAGATTTTCCGTGTTCTTTCCTCCATTCGTGATTGTGAAATTTTAAATTCTGACTTGGACTGCTTTTATAAGTGGTGTTCCATTAACTCCCTTTCTATTAATATTAGTAAATGTACAACTATCTCTTTTTGACGTTAAAAAATTCAACTGGATTTCAGCTATGGTTGTGTATTGACGAGACTTGACAAAACCATTGACTTAGGAGTCTGGTTGATTGTTACTAAGGCTAATTCGACGCTCGGTTTCGTTAAGTGGGTGGGCTAAGGAATTTGTTGACCTTTATTGTTCGTTCGTTCGTCCAATTGCTTGCTGCGTTTGGTCACTATTTCATAATGAAAAACGTTTGTTCAGTTTGCTCTTCGGGGACTACCTTGGATCTACCCATTGCTATTGCCCCTTACACAAGTAGACTCAATCCTTTAAATCTTGATTCTCTCGAAGCTCGACGGAGCAAATCTAAAACAATCTTTGTTTGTGATTGTTTTCATGGTACTATTGATTCGCCGGTCCTGTTATCCTCCTTTATTATCTCAGTTCTGCCTCGTTCCTTGAGATATCGCGATTTTTAAAAAATACCTAACACCTGTCCTGTTACCCTCCTTGCCTTGCTCGTTGAGATACAGCGATTTTTAAAAAATACCTAACAGCGCACTAATTATGATTTACACGAGCCTTTCACATCAATGTCAATGGAGTTAGAATGACAGCGTTTCGCAATCGGATCTTTACAGAAGTGTCTTAAATTAGTATTTTATTCATTTGCTTTGTATTTGTTATTATCATTATATGTAAATATGTATTAATCACAAAAGTGCTATGAAGCCTTTAATATGCATATTTCGATGAACTTTACAAAATAATTCGTGACAACAACTTTAAGCAGAATTACGACCTGACGAGATTTGAACAAAAATAGTTTTTAAAAAAAAGTTGAACCGACTTCACAAAAAGCGCTAAAAAGCATAAAATAATTTTTAATTTTATATCTATTACGACATTTTGAAGTCGGTGCAAATCAAACAACTACAACAAAAATATTTAATCGTCATTTCTTATGATCCCGTAAGCTGAAACGTTCAGGTAGTATTATGTATTATTTTCAATTGTGGTTCTGTAGTTGTTTTATTTGTTTAATTTGCACCGACTTCAAAATGTCGTAATAGATATAAAATTAAAAATTATTTTATGCTTTTTAGCGCTTTTTGTGAAGTCGGTTCAACTTTTTTTTAAAAACTATTTTATTTTTCACTTTTTAGTGTCTTCGACTCTCTACAACGAAGAAAGAACCATCCAAATCGGACCAAGCGTTAAAAGTTAGTTTTAACCCCCTACCCCACCCCCATTCCACTAATCTCTTTTTCTCATGGTATCAATCAAGAACATACTATACCGAACAGAAAAGGAATCATCGAAATCGGTCCACGCGTTACGAAGTTACTACCCCTCCCCTTCCCCACCTTCACCATAGGACCAAATTATTCTCCTATTAGCAATGGGGGATCACACTCTATACAACAGCAAAAGAACCATCCAAATCGGTCCACGTTTTACAAAGTTAGGTTCCCTCCTCCCCCTCCCCCTCCCCCACCCCAGCAACATTTGTTTTCTCGTAGAACCTAGGATCATATTCTACTCAATAGAAAAAGAATTATCCAAATCGGTCCACGCGTTACGAAGTTAGACTACCCCTCCCCCCCCACCCACACCTTTCACCATAGGACCAAATTATTTTCCTATTAGCACTGGGGGATCATACTCTATACAACAGAAAAATAACCATCGAAATCGGACCACGCGTTACAAAGATAGGTTCCACCCCCACCCCCACCCCACTCCCCCCCAAAATTTTTTTCTCCTGGTATCAACTACGGAACATACTCTACCGAACAGAAAAATAATTATCCAAATCGGTCCACGCGTTACAAAGTTAGACTACCCTGTCCCCTCCCCCCACCCTAGTACAAATTTTTTTTCTCCTATTAGCAATGGGGGATCATACTCTGTACAAAAAAAAAAGAACCATCCAAATCGGACCACGCGTTACAAAGTTGGGTTTCACCCCCACCCCCCACCCCCACCCTACCAAGAATTTTTTTGACATGGTACCAATCGGGGAACTTACTCTATCCATCAAAAAAAGAATCATCAAAATCGGTCGACGCATTACGAAGTTATGCCCGGTCAGACATAAAAAAAAATAAAAAAAATAAAAAAATTCATAAAAAAAAATAAATAAATACGCGTCGAACTTAGAACCTCTTTGTTTTTGGGAAGTCGGTTAAAAAGAATTAAACTTGGCAAAATATAATAATAAAATTGAAGACCAGAGAAATATCTTCTTCAGAATCTTCTACTTAAGAATCTCAAACTTCATCGAAAACCTTTTATTCAACTTCACCTTTTTAACCGCTTTCAAAAAAAGAGGAGGTTCTCAATTCGACTGTATGTTTTTTTTTGTATGCTTGTTACGTGATCATTCCGCCCATTATGAATTGATTTTGATGATTCTTTTTTAGTTTAGTAGGTCATATGTCCATGTAGGTGGTCCCATGTCCAAACAAATTTGGGTGGGGTGGGGTGGGGGTGTGGGTGAAACCTAACGCGTGGACCAATTTGGATGGTTCTTTTTTCGTTGTACAAGGGTAGGGGGAGGGGGAGTCTAATTTCGTAACACTTGGATCAATTTCGATGATTCTCTGTCTGTTGGGTAGAGTATGGTCATATACCGCGAAAAAAAAATTTTGGTAGGATGGGGGATGGCGGCGGGGTAGGGGGTTGAACCTTACTTTTTAACGAGTGGGCCGATTTGGATGGTTTTTTTGTTGTACAGAGTAGAAGACACTTAAAAGCGAAAAATAAAATAGTTTTTAAAAAAAATTGAACCGACTTCACAAAAAGCACTAAGAGGCATAAAAGAAATTAAAGAAACAAAACAACTACCCAACCATAATCGAAGAAACTATATAAATTTACCTAAACGTTTCAGCTCAAGGGATCATTAAAAAGGACGATTAAATACTTTTGTTGTAGTTTGGTTTGTTTTTTTATTTGCACCGACTTCAAAATGTCGTAATAGATATAAAATTAAAAATTATTTTATGTTCTTTAGTGCTTTTTGTGGAGTCGGTTCATTTTTTTTTAAACTATTTTATTTCTACGCATCTGACCCTGCTACAACATCCTGAAAAGGCATACTAATTAGATCCTTGGATCAATGTACAAAAGTCACTTAAAGACTGAAGCTGAGAGAATAATGAAAATTTACCAACTTATTTAGTAAGGCAATCACCATATCAATTACACAAATTGAAAAAACTGTAATTGTAGCTGTTTATAAAGGAGGAAAATATTAATATTTCCGCTTCAGTATCTCTTCACAATTCATCTATTTACCGCGGATAGAATTTTGCAATTAAAAACCCAGGATCAAATTGAAAACCTAATTGGTTCTAGTTGAGTGTTAGTGAGCAAAGGGGCATGGGATGGTTCATCAGACCATAGTGAATATATGTAAGTAACATAACATTGGTTCATTGGTTCCTCTTCGTTTAAAATGCATGGTACAGAAAATTTAGGGTTCAAAAAATTCATGCCCATCATCTATTGAATTTTCAATATTTAAAAGAGGCAAAGGAGCTAGTTAACTAGTTAGTTAGTGCCAACAAAATGTTTACCCCACGGTGAAGAACCAAGAATAATACACAAACTGCATTTGGGTATGTTAGATGGTAAAGTTACTCAGTATGTAAGGGATAGTAAATCATCTTCCATGGGCGTCGTTTGTTAAAAAATTCTAGAAGATTTTAGAAATATAGAAGAAAGTTTTTAAAGAATTGAAGTTAATAACCAGTATGGTTTATCACCTTTGTACGCAAGGATCTGAGTTAGGCAAGATCTGAGCTATGACTTGAGCTTTAATAGTGAAGGTGTACGAAATAATTCCGAAAACTATGAGTTTAAGGCCAATAATGTAAAGATTTATTTATATTTATTTTAGATATCTTAATCTGAACGAAAATTACAGAATTATGATCGTGGTCCAATCGTTTTGGCCCACTGTGCGTCGGAGGCAGGCCACCTTTAGCAATAGTCTTGGCACCAGACTGCTGATGCGGGTAATAATACGGAAGCTGATCGGCAATAATACAAATGTGTTTTTCTAGGATTAGCTAGTTGAAGATTTCTGTCACATTGAAAATATGAGACATAAATTCAATTCATCAGGTCATATTTCCATCAGCGGATCCTGAACCAAACTCAGACTGTGTATCAAGTCGTAGTGCTCGTCATTATTTTGGGTCGTATCTTCTATCTTGTTTTATATTTTATTACGTTAGTATTAGCGATTATAGTATCATATTAAATTTCGTTGCCAAATTATCCTGAGATATTAATCTGCATAGTTTTGATTTTCGCACAACATTAAAATACATTTGAAATTATAACGCACTGAACATAAAACAATACAATCATAAAAAAATTTATGCATTGTGCCATGAATAATTGTAGAAACATAGCAAAGACTTGAGATCTTGTTAATGACTTCTTTTTTATATAATAAAATGAAGAATAAATTACAGAAAAATGCAATATGTAAGTTTGCAGATAATTTCTCGATTTCACGCAGAACCCTTTTATCGTGTAATGCAATGAATCGATTTTTTTATATTCATAACTTTTAAATTTCATTAAACTGATAGTCTTATTTACCTGTCTGACAGGATTGGTAGCAATTGTGATTTGGAACTTGACAATAACCGTTGTTGAACACATAATTATTGGGGCAAGAATACCGTTGACACTGGCCCTGGTGATGGTAAAATCCTTCCGGGCAAACATGACACGATCCACTTGCACATGTCGTAGTTGAAGATTGTATGCAAGCGTTACCACTCATTTGAAAGCCAGTCGGGCAAACCATAGAGTTCACTCCACACTAAGAATATGCGGAATTACTTTGTGAAATTATATGGTTTTCACTAATGTATTTAAATATCTTACATTTCCACCCACGCAATTTATTTGAGCATTTACAGCAATCATTAATAAAACAGTGACAACAAATAAAATTCGAATAACCATTTTTCTTCAAAACTATTTAACTCGTCAAATATTCTAACTTGGAAGATCTATGTCTTCCACTTAGTAAACTTAAATAGGCACTGACTTGAATTTGCTTCTGAATAAATTTTTGGGATTATTAATGAGACGTTGGATTGAAAGGTTATCGCTAATAAATCGGCAAAGCTTTGGCATTCTTACAGGCAACATAATTAGTTCACTACTTTAATGCGAAACGCACTCTGCGAATTAATGGCAGATTTATCAATCAAATTGTTCTCAAATGAAAGATTGAATATAAGATGTTAAGAAAAGATCACTTACTGTTAGACTTGCATTAGACTGTTTTTCTGGTTTACAAGACAAAAAGCGTGTTATCAAATTAAAATTGCGCACGTTTTTGGAGCAATAATTGATTAAAATGAAGCCATCGGATAGTGTCAACGAACAAGTTGCAAAAGGAGTCTCAAAGAATTTTTAGGAATAATGCGACTCGGTATATGAGTAGCCGGTGGAGTAAGTAATAACGTGTCGGCCTACCAATCCGGAGGTCCCAGATTCGAATACCACCGATGGCGCCCCATGGTTGTTTTCTACTGACAACAGATTACGACAAAAAGGCCAGTAGTTCGCAATCCACTTTAATTTGTAGATCCACTTCCAATCGTTGTTTCGAATCGGGTGAAGTTCTTCTCGAGCCCCATGCCCCACAAGGAGTTACGGGAACTAGAAAGAACTCGATGAATTAAATAAATATGGATGATAAATATATTCTAAGATCTTCCTTCATCTATGTATATCATAAATTATAGTAATATTTGTTGCGCGCTTGGACCGACACTGCTGCTGGATGATTGCCCAAGGCAGGCCATGACTCTAGATGACATCAACTGAAAGTCAGTTGATCAGTTGATGTCAGCCAGGATCACGGCCTCCGCTGGACATTCATCTGTCAGCAAATGCTTGGGCAGAGATGGATGATGGTAAGCTCTGGATCGGCGCGAGTGGTTGAGTTAGTTGGGATGGAGATCTTGAAGACTGTAGACGGTTCTCGTGGGTAGCGCGGAAGTTAAGTTTATTTTTACAAAGCAAAAAGGAACCTCAATGTAATTTTCGCGTGAGAAGTGTTTTAAAGAAATATATTAGTCATAACTCGGATATTGTCGGTGATGACAGAATAATGATGTTTGTGTCTTACGGATAACATGGTTTTTTCTTTGGTGATAAATTAGAGTTCTCAGTTCCGATTGAAATCCTGAGAGTTGTAGACGATAAAAAAGGGATTTGAATTGTGCCGTCTCTATACATCAAACTAGTGCGATTTCGATTGAGGAGTTGCATCGGTCAGCATCGGGCCATTTACAATGTTTGGATCCCGTCCAAATCTTTGCACGGTAGATCGAATTAATTAGATCTCACTGATTATACCAAACACCTGATAATCTGCGACAAGAAATTCTCACGCCAAAAGCGACAGATCATATATATGATTTAGCAGGCTCAGTGGTTTTTATTTAGAGTTTAGGAATGCAGCAAACGATCTCCATAAAAAGGCATCTAAGACATTACAAAGGTAACTTGGACTGCACCAACCCCTCCCAGAACTAGAATTTTTTGGTAAAGAAATTATGGTATGCGGTACACGTAAGTCTTTTTTATATTATGCATGCAGAAATATATTTCATTAAGGAAGTCGATCTTTGAAAATCGCTCGGTTCGGCAGTGGCTGATAAGCCCAGTTTTCGGACGGATTTATTTTATTCATTAATAATTGATGGTAATCTTGAAAACTTTGCTAAACTATAAACAAAAATGAGTTTATTGTGTTCCAAAACTAAAGTGCAATGCTGAGGAATATGTGGAAAGTTTAAGGAAAAACTTTGAGCAAAATTTGGAATATAACGAAACGTGAATTAAAGGGACAAATGTGTGAAAACAAAATTATAAAATATAGAAAGTGACAGATAAAGGAAACAGATAAATAGATAAAAGTAAATTATAACGACTTGAACTGGAAGTGATAACGTTAATTAAAGGAACAAATGTGTGAAAACAAAATTATAAAATATAGAAAGTGACAGATAAAGGAAACAGATAAATAGATAGAAGTAAATTATAACGACTTGAACTGGACATGATAACGTTAATTAAAGGAACAAATGTGTGAAAACAAAATTATAAAATATAGAAAGTGACAGATAAATAGATAGAAGTAAATTATAACGACTTGAACTGGAAATGATAACGTGAATTAAAGGAACAAATGCGTGAAAACAAAATTATAAAATATAGAAAGTGACAGATAAAGGAAACAGATAAATAGATAGAAGTAAATTATAACGACTTGAACTGGAAATGATAACGTTAATTAAAGGAACAAATGTGTGAAAACAAAATTATAAAATATAGAAAGTGACAGATAAAGGAAACAGATAAATAGATAGAAGTAAATTATAACGACGTGAACTGGAAATGATAACGTGAATTAAAGGAACAAATGCGTGAAAACAAAATTATAAAATATAGAAAGTGACAGATAAAGGAAACAGATAAATAGATAGAAGTAAATTATAACGACTTGAACTGGAAATGATAACGTTAATTAAAGGAACAAATGTGTGAAAACAAAATTATAAAATATAGAAAGTGACAGATAAAGGAAACAGATAAATAGATAGAAGTAAATTATAACGACGTGAACTGGAAATGATAACGTGAATTAAAGGAACAAATGCGTGAAAACAAAATTATAAAATATAGAAAGTGACAGATAAAGGAAACAGATAAATAGATAGAAGTAAATTATAGCGACTTGAACTGGAAATGATAACGTTAATTAAAGGAACAAATGTGTGAAAACAAAATTATAAAATATAGAAAGTGACAGATAAAGGAAACAGATAAATAGATAGAAGTAAATTATAACGACTTGAACTGGAAATGATAACGTTAATTAAAGGAACAAATGTATGAAAACAAAATCTTAAAATATAGAAAGGGATAGATAAAGATATTTATGAATTTCCTAACTTTGTTAGAATAAGAGAAACGAAGCTTTAAAGTAGTATCGTAAAATAACGTGCAAATAGTTTTAAAGGAATATGTAAAGAATAGAGAGCGAATGGTTTTATGTTTTTTTGCCTAATACCGTACTACTAAACTTTATCAGGTTTACAGCATTTGTTCTAATATGCAATAAGTTTTTTTGATTATTAATACATGAGATATAGTCTTATTAAGAGTTTGCAGCTAAGACTGTTTTAGAATTTTTTCTTGTGAAGCTTTTTTTTTAAATGTATTAAGATTTATACAGGCAGTAAATTACACGACTAGGTACTTAAATATATTTTCTTAACAGAATTTTGTATCGAACCGAAATTTTTTTTAAGTAAAATATTTACGAATTTCCTAACTTTGTTAGAATATCAGATAAGCAGGAAAAAAAATGCGCATTTTTCTTCGTTCATTTAGTTAAGATAGTTTTTACCTAAGAAAAACAAAGGTTCAATTCGCAATTGTTGTACAACTTAGAGTACTTAGTCAGAGCAGTAGATAGGCACATAGGATAAGGGGCAGAATTGTTTTTTTTCTTGTTGTCGACCGAGCCTCATTGCAGAGAGGTTAATAGACCCTGGCCTTCAGCCAGTTGGCCGTATGCCCTCCACTGGAGGGAGTAATTCCGTTTTAAAAAAAAAAAAAAAAATTTTTTTTTGAAATTAAATAAACATTTTTTTTTAAATGAACGTTAATTAGGTCGTCTTCCTTTCTCTCTCTCTCCTCGTCGTCCTTCCTTAGGGCGGTCATGACAGCGCTACGTCGATGGGCGGGGTCCTCGCAATGAGGTGAGAGGCCCTCTTTCTTTTCAGGTTTCGGAACTAGGGCATCTAGAAGACGTTGGCCCCCTAGATGCATAGGGTGGTCGGGGCATGGGCCATGCAAGGGGAGTCATGTCACCAGACTCCCCCAACGAGATCCGGTAAGTCGAGCAACGCCTGCTCGTATCCTCTTCCTCCTGTTTTGTTCCTTTTCTTCTCTTCCTTTCTTCTTTTTTTTTGTTTTTTTTTTTTTTTTTTTCCTTTTTCTTTTGAACTTAAAAATCCTCCTCTTTCAAAATTTCCGTCAAATTTTTTTTACTTTTTCAGAATTTCCGCGGGTTTCCTTTTCTTTAATTTTTTTTTCTTTTCTCCTCCCTTTTTTGTTCGCGATACATTTCTTCGAAATCATTTTTTTTTTTTCGGTTTGTCTCACCCTTCACATCCTCGGCATGATTTTCTTGCTTTTGTTGCGCGACCGCGGGCGGAGATGGCATCCCCTTTTGAACCCCCCCTCTCTATCGCAATGCTAGCGATACCAGCATGCCATCATCCATCTCTGCCCAAGCATTTGCTGACAGATGAATGTCCAGCGGAGGCCGTGATCCTGGCTGACATCAACTGATCAACTGACTTTCAGTTGATGTCATCTAGAGTCATGGCCTGCCTTGGGCAATCATCCAGCAGCAGTGTCGGTCCAAGCGCGCAACATCTGCAACTTTTAAAATTGCTTTATTCTTGCGAGAAGCATATATGGATATGTATATGAAGACGCCAAAAAGTGAATATTAAATACTTTTTAAAAAAAAAATTTGAACCGACTTCACAAAAAGCGCTAAAAGCATAAAATAATTTTTAATTTTATATCTATTATGACATTTTGAAGTCGGTGCAAATTAAACAAACTGCTTGTTCGTCTGTTCTTCTTGGTTTGGTTGGTGGAGATAAGTTAGTCTCATAACTTTTGATATGTTGACGATTCCGCAGATATTCCTGATTACCAACTTGAATTAGCGCATTTCGATCCGAAGGAACATCGACTACTTTTCCGTCGTCCATCCATTTCGAATCGATCGAAGTATTGTATACTTTGTTTTTTTGTGTGAGATTCTTACTCACTAAAAACAGCTCTCTGGGGATTAGCGGAAACAAACCACATAACCGGGTCGTCTCCCTTAGTGGGGGCAACTGAGTATCCAGTTATCCCACTGTCGCCACTAACCTCGGTTTCCTGGGTAATTGCTAGAATCCTAGCCTATCTGCATAAATCCATGTTTTCCTACCTCTCCAGTGTTCCTTCTTGGTCCATGCGTTAGTTACATCACTCACCCCTTCAGTGTCTACGACATTGAAGGGTTCCAGGCCGTAACGCTTTAGTCCTGAGCCAGGACAAGGAACCCCCTCCGGATTAACCGCAGCTAACCCTACGGAAGGCAGATCTGCATAAATCCATGTTTTCCCACCGTTTCCAGTGTTCCTTCTTGGTCCATGCGTTAATTACAACCTTCATCCCTTCTCTGCCTACGGCATTGAAGGGTTCCATGCCATAACGTTTTAGTCCTGAGCCTGGACAAGGAACCCCCTCCGGATTAACCGCAGCTAACCCTTTGGAAGACAGATTTGCATCTTCTACTGGTGTGCGTATCGCGGAGATAGCCAACTCGTTAGAGTCTCCCGTCTCTGCACCGCCGCACCTAAAGAAGTGCTAGTTATTATTATGCCAATGGCACCCTCTTCCAGGACTGCTACAGCAGTTTCAGCCGGTGGGAGCGAGCCAGCCTGCATAGCCGCCACAGTTCCTTCGAAAGGTAATTCTCCCAAAGCTGCTACTGTTGTGTTGTGGGTACCATGGTATAGCCAACCTGTTGGGGTCTCCCATACAATCCACCTCCACTACCACAGCAGCGCCCAAGGAAAACGCCATTCGCGACCCAATTACCCCTGGGTCCTGCAGAGGGGACGACGACAATGCAGACTCCCTTGGAGTTAGGGGGATTTTTCAAGAGGTTATCTCCTCCCGGATTAGTTACTTGGCTACATTCTAGGATGCATTACCCGGTTGCTACCACTTGGAGGTGTAACTAACACTTGAGAATATTCAGATGAGGATCACCGTATCCTAGAAGGCTTCAACTCGTTCGTCAATTCTCCAGCAACCATTGTATACTTAGTCGTATCTGGTTCTTGATGTCGTCTTGGACATTATCTAGAAAACTGGGGTTTGATTGCTTAGTTCTCATGGGTACGGTTAATCTCAAGCGGCGAGACATTTATTCGAATAAATTTTCAATCAAATAACGATTTTTTTCAAAAATCGAATAAAATTTTATTCGAATAAATTTTTATTCGATTTTAAATTTATTTTAAGTTATTCGCAAATAATTATTTGTTATTTGGTGCTCCTTAATCCAAATTCAAATAATTATTTGTTATTCGATCGTTCGTTATTTGATAATCAAATAAGTATTTGTTATTTGATGAATTATTCGCAAATAATTATTTGTTATTTGGTGCTTTTTATTCGAATTTCAAATAATTATTTGTTATTCGATTATTAAATAATTATTCGATAGTTCATATCTCTTTATGAAATTATTATTTGTTGTTGGTGTCCATTAGTTCAATTTCAAAAAATTATTTCTTGGTACACGCATTTCATATCACAAGGTGTCTCGTACTTAGGTAATTAAAACTGGCTTGTTATGTTTCGATGTTTACAGTAAAGATTTTAGTAAATGATACCATAAAATAAATAAGTATTCCACAAAGAGACATCAACTATCGAATAATTACTTGATAATCGAATAACAAATAATTATTTGAAATTCGAATAAAAAGCGCCAAATAACAGTTAATTATTTGCGAATAAGTCATCAAATAACGAATAATTATTTGATTATCGAATAACGTACGATCCAATATTTGAAATTCGAATAAAAAGCACCAAATAACAAATAATTATTTGCGAATAAGTCATCAAATAACGAATAATTATTTGATTATCGAATAACGAACGATCGAATAACAAATAATTATTTGAAATTCGAATAAAAAGCACCAAATAACAAATAATTATATGCGAATAATCCTCCAAATAACAAATAATTTTTGTAATCAAATACATTTTTATTCAATTTTCCAATTTATTTGAACTTTTGGCTTTTATCTTTATTCGAATAAAAAATGCCCATCTCTGAGACATTAATCGCTGAGCTGGGCTGTAACCAATATTATTTGGAGTATTTCGCCATTGCAATAAGGATTTCCAAAAGCAGCGGTCCGAAAGTTTTGCTTTCTTGAACAAGGTCTTCCCGATTTTTACCGCAGCTTCCGCTTTACCGTTTCCTTGTTGATGGTATGGGGTGCTTTTTGTGTGTTTAAATTCCCAATAGTTCCCAATTAATTATATTGTATCATTTGTAGATCCTTTCCAGTTTTACTTTTTTTCGAATTTGTCTAAATAATAAAGTTATCTTTTAAAAAAAAAACTTTTAAAGTTAAACCGACTTCACACAAAAAGCGCTGAAAAGCATAAAATAATTTTTCATTTTATAGTTATAGAATCATCGTAGTCAATCTAGGTGCAACATTTTCATCATTTACCACTCAGGAAACGTATGCTGTACAACGGACTCAAAATCATCGAAATAGGTCTACGCCTTACGAAGCTAGGCGCCGCCCCTCGTTCAACTCCCATCATAAGCCACATTTTTTGTCAGAATACAAATAGATACTCTATCTTTATTTCTTATAGTAGCAATGTATACAACAAAAAAGAATCATCCAAATAGGTCTGTGCGTTAAGATTTTCCACCCTACCCCACCCCATAAATTTTTGTCGCGATACCAATGGGGCAACATATTCTGCACATCAAAAGAAGATTCATCCAAATCGGTCTACGCGTTAAGAAGTTGACATCATCTCCCTCCCCTTTCCCCACCACAACCACACCGTTTAAATTTTTGTCGTGGTACCAATTTGGTAACCTACTTTATACATCAGAAAAAGAATAACCAAATCCGGCACGCGTTACGAAGTTGATCTACCATCTCTCCCTTCCCCGTCCCACCTAAGAAGATTTTTTTCCATTATTAACAATAGGCAATCATATTATATGCAACAAAAAAAGAAGCATCCAAATTGGTCCACGCATTAAGAAGTTAAGAAAAACAAGAAAACATAATACGTGTCGAACCTCCTTGTTTTTGGGAAGTCGGTTAAAAATAAATTAAAGAATAATTGCAGAGAAATAGTACTAGTATTCACTGCTTGCGGGTCAATGTATTAGTTGTGTCTGAGGCCTCGGGACTACATGTGGATATATCTACGAATGAATTGGCTTGAACAATTTTTTAATTGTAAATTTTAATGATATATTACGCTTTCATAAATACATATTATGTAAGCTTACAACATTTATCTGATACGATAAGTAATTTTAAACTTTAAGGAATTCAAAACGAAATCAAAGAGCTGAAAATAAAATAGCGAATAATTACTTAAAAACGCTTCTTTCAATTTATAAATGAGGAATCTCAATCACTTGAGTTTTAAAAAAAGATATCTGTACTATATCGCACACATTTTCTGCTGTAAGGCTTTTGTGCTAGATCTACTGAAGAATTAGCAACGGAGCAAATTATATAAAGACCTTAACTTAACACACTAACAAAGTAAACCATCTTATCAAAAAGCAAACTGCACTTTTAATAACCTTTCGCGTACCAATCTAAATGCCAATTACAAAAGAAATTTAATACACATGCAGCTTTAAAAGCAGGAAATCTGATGAAGGAAGTGTGTCTATCTAAGTTATAAAAAGCCTCAAACTCTTATCTCTTATTGAATTAAATTTATATTTATTCAGGTGATAAAATCCAAAAGAAATTTTCTTTTTTGCAACATGAAAAGAATATTCAAAACGCAACAGTTTATTTTTCTTTGCTTATAAAAATTTAATACTTTGTATGGACTGCTTTAGCTTTGCCGGAAACGCACTATTTCAAGGCTGCACAAAGTATGTATTTCAGAAATAGCTTTTACAGAACGCTTTCATGTGCTGAGTTAATAGTTACATTGATAATTGCACTTCTTCCTTAAAATAGGTCAAATGAGTTATCGTATTCGATAGTGCATTGATAAGGATTTGTGTGTACACTAGGCCTGTTTAAAACTAAATATGTACATACTCGTATATGTATTATCTGTGATGATTTATTATTCATATCGGTGATCGGGAATGTAGCGATACCTACCTAATCTAATGAGATTATTAGTTACATATATATCTGCAAAAGAAGATAAAAATTGATACATTGCAGCACAATTTTACTGATCTACTATAACGCAAATATGTCACATACATTGCTGTGAAAAATCGAAAATGTAAATTAATGAAAATTTTAAGTCTAACATTTTATTTTGGCAAAAAATGGAGTGATCTCTTGTCGCACCGAAGTCTTCAATTAGGAAATATGTGTCTATGGCACGCCGTTTTGCTATTTATTAGCTTAAAAAAACTGTTTCGAACGAAAAATTATAATTCAAATAATAATTCTTTACAGGACATTTAAAGTTATTAAAAATAAATTACAATTATGTCACGGCATAATTTTAACTCAATAAATTAAAATTATAAATAGAAAAAATTGAAATGTTCAATTTTTATTAAGCTGAGATTAAATTTTAATTCGGCGAAATAATATTTTACTGTAACATACTAAAAAAATGTATTTTAAATTTATTTCAAAGTACAACTAAAATTCATGGCATTCTAATTATGACAATGTTTAAAAACTATTCCCATTTTAAATTATGTACATAATTTAAAGTTCCCAATTAATATTATGTACATAATTTTAATCCTTAAATTTTAATTCTTGAATTAACATTATTATCGAATTAACCCTTCTAACTCAGAAGGCGCACTTCGCAAGCAGAAGCCTGGAATCAATTGACCTATTCACCAGAATATAACATATATTGAGGTGAATGAGGCTCCCACAACCCATGCAATAAAATATTAGTAAACAAAATAGTGAAACACGTCCAAACACTACAGTCATGGGTGCACAGATAACAGTGAACGTTTAAGTAAATCCTTGGTAAGAGCCAGGTCAAAAATAGGACACATATTCACGGCTCTACACATGCGATTAATAGGCTCATGCATACCATAGTTAGACCGAGAATGGACAACATGTAGTAAAGGCACTCTCCTTAAGCAATACGGGGTATGCCTATAAGTAACCAAACCTGCGAGAGTACGAGAATCTATATTCGAGTTCATAAGCTGGTGAATAAATACTAGGTCAGCAATTCTACGTCGTTCCTCCAACGAGTGCATATTAAGCAATCGGAGGCGATCCTCATATGGAGGAAGCCTTAATGGATCATTCCACGGGAGGTCCCTTAGTGCGAATCTAACAAAGTTTCGCTGCACTGACTCGATGCGTCTAGAATGAACCGCATAGCAAGGTGACCAAACCTGAGATGCATACTCGAGAACTGGTCTAACCAAGGAGAAATATAAGTGAATAAGTGTCAGTCGATCAGAAAACTCCCTTGACCACCGTTTAACAAAACCCAGAACTGAATTACTCCGAGACACGATATAGTTTATGTGCAGAGTGAAATCCAGTTTTTTGTCAAGCTTCACACCGAGGTCAGTAACGGACTCAACACGACGGATAGTAGTTTCAGCAAAGGTATAATCAAAGACGAGCTGATTGGGGTTCCTACAGAATGACATAACTTCACATTTATCCAGGTTAAGCCGCAGGCCATTTGAGGCACACCAAACCTTGAAGGTATTCAAATCAGCCTGAATACAAGAAGAATCATAACTGTTTCTAACACATGAGAAGATCTTCATATCATCTGCATAGATTAAGACTTTGGAGTGCTTAATCAGAGGGACAATGTCATCAATGGCAAGAATGAACAGCAACGGCCCCAGATGGCTACCCTGCGGTACACCAGATGAAGCTCTAATAAATCTAGATAAAGTGCTACGGAAAGATACTCGGTATGACCTATCTTTTAAGTAAGAGCGGATCCAGTCGAGCAATAAGGGCGGAAAACCCAGCTTTTCCAATTTAAGCATAATCACAGAGTGAGGGAGCTTATCAAACGCCTTGCTAAAGTCGGTGTAGATGCAGTCTGTCTGGAGACCACGCTGGAAGGCAGAGATTATGTGGGATGTAAATTCAAGCAGGTTAGTTGTCGACGATCTACCAGGCAAAAAGCCATGCTGATTACATGAGATTAACCCCTTACACTGCCCAACAAGCTGCGTATATATAACAGATTCGAACAACTTGGGTATGCAGGAAAGCTTCGCGATTGGCCTATAATTTGTTATTAAGTTTTTATGCCCCTTTTTATAAACAGGAATTATAAAGGAGCTCTTCCATAACGTAGGAAATCTGCCGGCCTGAAGAGATTTGTTGAAGATGAGAACCAGTGGAGTGAGTAAGGCGTCAGAGCAGGATTTCAAGAACGCAGGTGGAACACCATCAGGACCATCATTATGCACATTATTTCATAACTTAAATTAAAATCATGTACATAATTTTAATTCGAGCCAATTATGATATCCAAAATTTTAATTGGCTCGAATTAAAATTATGTACATAATTTCAATTTAAGATTTGAAATGCGTGCTATTAAATAGTAAAATGTAAGTATGCATGTACACAATTTTAACGGTGAGTCGAACTCGCACGCGCCAAGATTTCGTTCCTACGGAGGGTCATTTATAAAAAACTGGCCTAGTTTCCAGTAATATTTACATAAACCTCTATCAACTCTAATTATTTATTTAAAATTTTTCGCCTTGCAAACTTCAGTGAGAAGGTGGGGGGATTCTTTAGACATTTTTCATTATAAGTCGAAAACTATGCGACAAAAGTGGAAATGAAAATATATTTTATAATGTGCAAATGAATTTCATATGATACCTCACTTGCCCTAGCAATCCCACTTTAAAATCTTGACCCCCCTTTTCGGTCCCTTTTGCAATAAAAATAAGAATATTTTTTAAGTTTTTTCATTTGAAATAAAGGTGCACAAGTATTTTTTAATTAAAGCTGATAGCATTAGTAGTTGTTGAAATAATCAGCTGTGACCGACGAACAGACATACTGACGAAATCGCACCGTAAGGGTTCCTTTTTTTATCATTTTAAAACGAAACCCTAAAAAATACGACAAAATGGTTTTTTTTTTCAAAACTACCTTTTTAATTTCTATTGATACCATGATTAAAGGATAACAAGTTAAATTTTTTTATGGTAAAGTCAGAAAATGCAGGAAAGGAAATAAAGGTAAGGGAAATGGATTAAGAGGTTGAATTGACGAGGTGACGATGTACGCCTCGCGTGAAAGTTTCAGGTTCACAAGATGAGAGAAAAACAGAACAAGATGAAACTGGACTGTACGTCCAAATTTGACCTTGGGGATATAGGGGTGAGATCGACACCATACTCTGCCTAACTAAATAAGGGAATTATAGAATTATAATATCTAGACCTACTGTACGTAGCTAATCGAAACCTACAATTTCGTAGTAATTAAAAAAAAAACAATACACTGAATTGGTTTAACAGGCTTATTCAAACTGACTTAAGCACGCAGTTATCGACTTTATATTGAGTCAAAAAATGCTTAATTACTAATAATTATACTTAATTTTGTAATTTGCTGTACTGACCCGGCATACGTTGTCTTTTCTTAACCGGTGTGGTGTGAAAAATTTCTTGCATATTACGAAATTGGTTGAGGGTAGGCAGGTTTTGGATGCGTTAAACATAATACGACTTGCTCTATCCTAACGGTAATTTATTACAGAATCAAAAGAGTACGCGAAATCAAGGGACTATTGCCGGCGATACAATGAATAGGATTGAAAGTAAGCGAGGGTCAGTTATAAAAAGATAAAATAAAGTTGGTGGAAAAACTGAGCCCGAAGGTACACCTGTCGTGGTGGAGGGGCTCTCGTGCAACTGGAATATATTGAGCTATGTTGGCGTTAGCTTTTCTGTAGGCTGCTGACTGGGTCACCCATGTCGAACAGATCAATTTGGAGATGCCAGACGAAGTAGATGCAACCTGTCAGAAAGTATAAAATGCTTTATAAACGATGAAAAAGACCATTAAAGGAAAAAACTCGGTAGGGATATCTACCAAAACGGCGGCAGGAGTGCTGCGACGCCAGTGCCACATCAGATGCGACTGAGGTGATAGGAGCAGGTCTCAGCAGCGGATTTAAAACTACTGTCTAAAATATAATCTGGAAGATGCTCCAAGCACTTTCAAAATGCACGCTACAGATGCCGAAGTGGAAGTAGACTCTGATCAAATAAGCGTAAACACCTTGGATGAGGACGGGGAAAGGATGCTAGGAGGCACTTGACCACCAGGTCCTGGTCTAATCGGGAGGGTCGCAGTTCCCTCTCTCAGTACAAAGCTGCTGTGAGGCTAACGGAGTCCGTCGGCAAGAAGCAATGCTGCACCCCAGAGAAACAGTAAAGACTGTCTTGGGCAAGGAATACCGTGGCCAAAGGCAGAGCTTTCTTCGAAACCAGAAGGACCTTCGTGGTTAAGAATCCGAGCTTCTGCAACAAAGTAGAAGAAAATGTAGTGAGGAAAATGGTGTAAAGAGGAGGCAGAGGTCAGCTGAAGATGGAAATTTCCCGACTAACCCCAGAAAAAGGCCTTAACCGGGAGAAAGGGCGCAAAGTGCTGAGTCAAAACCGGCACCAGGACCATCGATGTCCACGGCACCGACGAAGTTGGCAAGCGAGGTTGCGAGGAACAATCTCATATGGGCGATAATCGATCGGAGCGACCCCCCTGGCAAGATGTCATTGGAAAGGTGGAAAGTCGTAAAAATGAGGCTGCTAGATAAGCTGTTCGGGCACTTGAAAATCAAGAGCAATGATCAGTTCATCCTAGATTGGTGTATCGGGGTAGTCAAAACCCTGAAAGAGGTATGGAAGAAGCCTCTCTAGAAGTAGTAGACAGGGAACATTCCGTTGGCACCAATGGCAAAGGTATACTTACCCCGCGTGGTGCTACCGGAAAGCGCATTGAATACCCTCCAGAGGCGGAGTCCGTCATTACCAACGGCAGATTGAAAAGTGCTGAAGTTTGATAAAGCGGTCGCTCCAGATGGGGGTATATATCCTCCAGATCAGCAAGGAGGCGGAAAACCTGCTTTACCTGAAGTTTGGGAAGATGGCGTGGGGCGTAGGCTGAACATACCTGCGTCTCAAGAAGCGACCCTAGATAGGAGCAAGGGACAGTATTAAGGCACTTGTGTCAAGAAACCGCAGAGTGAAGATAACAAGCGTTCGGACATTTTGGCTAGAAGAATACTTAATTAAACTTAAAACTTAATTAATATTCTAATTTCAGTACCAATGACTTAACAGTTGTGCTATGTGAGGTTGGAAAAAATGAACCACAGTTACACATTGAATCGCTCTACATGGCACATGACAGGAAAGCGCCACCGGAAGAATTCCAGACATTAGTGGAAGAAGTCGGTGGAAGTCTCGGAGGAGACGCTAATGCACACCATGTAATATGGGGCAGTAAGGATGTAAATGAAAGAGGTGTGTCTTCGTTGCACTATCAATTAAACACTAGCTTAAGCATTGGTAACAGGGGCAACGTATACCAACGTACAGGGGACCAACCAGTGAGAATGTATTCGATGAACGTTTTTCACAAACACGGATAGCTGTGAACTGGTGGAATGTAGGGTGCTAGAGAGAATCAGACCACAGTTATATTAGCTTTGGGATCAGAAAAACGGTGACCGCAAAAACAATAGAAAATTCAGAAAAGTGGCAAGTACCGATTGGGCGAAATTCGGTACCCTAAAGCAGGAGAAATTGGGAGGGGGTGTCCAACTGAAATCTGGAGCACCCAATACCTTGAATCTACAGTGAGCCGCGTTACTGAGTGTTTGAATGAAGCTTCTGAACAGGTTTGCCCTGGCAAAAATGTGCAGTGAACAATCAGCGTGAGCAGACTATAAGGATTTTAAGAAGAAGATAAGAGCAGCTAAGAGAAGGAGTTGGGTCTTCTTCTGTGAACAAATCCAAAAGACCTCAGAAGGGACTAGGTTGAGGAAAGTAATATCTAAAAGTACTTCGGAGAGAGCCATGGTTCCCGGGTTCGAGACCAGGTCTCCCCGTGAGTTTTTATTGAGAAATTAAAAGAAATTCTCTCCGCCTCTGGGCTGTTGTCCAGCTCGCTGTCCCCTAGGCTTTATCCACATCATAAATTAAAATTTTGGAGACGGAGTTGGATCAATGCGTTGAGTGGCACGAACACCATGTCATAGGCCCCGGGTTCGAGACCAGATCTCCCTGTGAGCTTTTATTAAGAAATTAAAAAAATCCACTCTGTCTCTGAGCTGTTGTCTAGCTCGCAGCAATGCAAAAACAAGACTCAAGCGTCCTCTCTCCCCTTACCCTATTTCCCTTCCGCCCAAAACCATGCTAACGCATCAAAGGGTTGTCCCCTAGGATTTGGCCACATCGTATAAAAAATAATAAAAAAATAATAATAATAATGACAATGAACAGTGAGGAAATTCTTATGGTCCTGCTGGACACTCACTTCTCTACCTGTAGAAATCCAACCACTGCTCCATAGGAAACCGGCGAGCAGCCCAAAGACGGACTTTCCAAAAGTTGAGAAAACAGGAAGTGTAACTTCACACGACATGGAGACAGGACCCGAAACTTCGGAAACTTCTGCCGACGTCGAGCAGCAAATAATCACCATCGTGAGGCAGGACCCTGAGACGAGCACGAAACGAGTCAAAAGGTGATTAGGATTGTCGCCATCTAAGGTTTGGAGGGTTATTCATCGAGGGAGATTACATCCATAGCATCATCACCCAGCCCAATGACTACTGGAAGGAGATTCTGAGAGAAAACTGAAATGTAGCACTTGGCTTCTGGAACGCGACATTGATGACAGAGCGTTTCTGGACCGAATTCTGTGGACAGATGAATGTCAATTCACTAGGAATGATATCATGAACTTCCATAACCTCCATGCCTGGTCGAACACTAACCCATACAGGGCAAAAGTGACCTCATTCATTGCTTAATAGTGAAATTTATTCGGACTTTTTGGACAATATACTTCCAGATCTAATAGAGGAGAACCCTGTGGATAATCTTAGGGGAATGTTTCACCAACACGATGGAGCACCAGCGCATATGGCTAACATTGTGAACGTAATACTTACTGAAAAATTTCCTAACCGCTGGATTGGACGAGGTGCACCGATGCCTTGGCCTGCTAGATCTCTAGAGTATTGGACTTTTTCTTATAGGGAACAATGAAGGACGAAGTTTATTCAAGCCCAGTTAACAATGCAGCGACGAAAATACGGGGGAGGCTGGCTCCAATACGCCTTAAACGGGAACTTATTTATTTTATTACTTATCAAGATTAATTGTAATTTTTTAAATTCAATAAAAAGCATTTTAGAATTAATTTAAGTTTAATTTCTTTAACTTGTTGATTTTTATAATATTCTTCGATAGGATATCTACGTATAAATTTCTATATATTTTCTCTACGTGGACATGTTGCACCTGTTTGGAAAGGTAATTAGATGAGCAATCTAATAAAGATAGAAAAGGGGTGTACTAATTACATGAATTTTGGCGAAAATTTTGGGAAAATGCTGAATTTTAGGTAATCGCAAACCATATTTTCCACTTTTGGAAGTGACTGTACCTGTAATGGTAGGAGTTAGATCAACATTGTTAAAAATTTTCGAAAGGTCATTGGGATAGTAGTTTTTTAGAGTAATGTGCATACCATGAAAAACTGAATTTTATGAATCACCCTGTCTCCGCAACGGTTGAGATTGCCCCCCCCCCCTTCCATAATATTTTTTGTTTGTCTAGTTGAGACAAACTGTGTGTGTTTGGCACGTCAGATCTGAAACACCCTGTATATGATAGAGACTCTTCGGTGCAAAGTGGGGGATAGCATCCAGTATCACGCAATGGGTATGTGCGGCCGATCCTGCTGTTTGGCGTCAGGGTTTGGTGGACAGCTCTGGACAAGAAAACTTATCTCTCCAGATAGGAGCACATACAAAGAATGACGGGAATGGAAGTTACTGGCTTATTTAAAACCACTCCTGTGCGCTTGAAACTATCCTACACCTCCCCCCTGTTAATCTGTACGCAAAGAACGCCGTGCTGAGTGCAATGTTGCGCCTTAAAGAGTCAAAGTTCCTCAAGGCGCGGGGTTACGGCCATAGTAGCTTAAGGGGAAGTCTCAAAACTGCTATCGATTACATTCAACCGATAATGGACTTTAATAGGAAGTTCGAGGTAGCAATTCTGGACAGGTAGTTCTGGGAGACAAGAATAGAAGAACCTGCGGATCCCATAAACATCTATACAGATGGCTCTAAAATAAGCACCGGACTAGGAGCATCAGTGTTCTGCCAAGAACTTAATATCTACTCTTCATACAGACTCCCCAGGGACTGCAAATCCCTCTTTGATTACTACAGAGCCTTACAAACTGTAAGCACGTATATGTAGAAGGTATGCTGGGTAACCGGGCACAGAGGCGGAAATTATTCAGCAAACGTTTTCACTAAGAAAGGAGCTGTCATGGAAGCTTAGGAAGCGGAACAGATACTGATTTGTGCAAGCACTGTCAGGAACCCAACACAAAAGAAACATTATAGTACCTTCTATGTCGTTGTTCTGTGCTTGTTAAGAAATAATTCGTGGTAAGTCTATGGACTCGATGTGGTCTATGCGAGAATTTTCGCCGACACCGCAACCTAAACTAACCTAATAGGTGAAGGTGCAGACGTAATGCTTGAAGTTTGGCTGAAAGGGCCGCATGTCGATTTCAAACTCTCTAAAGTTATAGAGGCCATGATTCCAATGCTCCGTCAAACCGTACTGACAATCGTTAATAAGATAGTAAATTTCTAGATATTTCATCAACTCACGAGAGATTCAAAAAATTTAGATATGACTGAAGTAGCTACAATTAGTCTGTAGTTAGATTGGTTCATGTCTCTCCTTTCTATAATATTTCCTGAACATGAGCAAGCTTCCATGCAGACGGAATCACTTCTGTTCAGGTTAAGTATTTTTGGACAAGTATAGCGGTTTCTGCATGCTAATGTATTGCGATGAAGGTCAGTTGGAATTAGCAGCAAGCAAACTGTTTTTGCCTAATGAACTAGGATAAACATTTCCGTTATTAATGAATGGTGGAATGGAAGAACTGGTAAAATTGTCCTTTGGACGAAAGACCAGAGAAGCTTACCACGCTATTAATTAGCAAATACCTTCCGTCTAAAGACCCTTTTGAAACTGAATCAATTTCCATATATTCCTATAGATTTCAATGATGACCGCAAGTTATATGACTGAAAACTCGGAAGGTTTCTTTGTTTTAATGGCCGTAAAACTGACATTATCTAACCAATTTTGAAGCTATGAGGAATATAGCTATGCACTCCAAACTATAGAATGTTTAAAATTAATTTGATCCTATTGTTAACGTCCTTCACAAAAATTTGCAATCATATCAGTCAAGCTCTCTAAGATAGAGAGGAGATGAAAGATTGTCTGAATTGCCCAAGAGAAGCGTGACCGAAAACGAGAACGAACCTTTTTGAATGCGATGTTAAAATAAAATAGTTTAACAAAACAAAAAAAAACAACAACAAATGTTTAGGTAGTTTTATATTTAATAGTGGTTACGTATAATAATTATTTTGAGCCTTTAATTTGCGCTGACTTCAAAATGTCGTAATAAATATAAAATTAAATATTATTTTGGCGTTTTTTGTTAAGTCAGTTCAACTTGTTTTTTAAAAAACTATTTTATATTTTACTTTTTAGTGTCTTCAGATATGGACATTTCACTTCAAACGGACAACCAACAATTTGGGAAGAGTTCAGTTTGACCTCTTTTAAACTCAACTTTTAATCTTTTTAAATATTTTTTCTTTTATACAAGATAAAATTTTTATAATATTTACAATTGAATCTTTAAAAACGTCGACCATTTTTTTGAATAACTTAAGTTTCATAATGAGATCTGCATTCGCATTGTTGGTCTGCTGTAATTGTTCTGTATAGAAACACGAATAAATTTAACTTTACATTCTCTATCTCTGAAACAAATGCAGATCCCATTATTAAACTTGACAAGCATTTACTATACAGTTTGTTATTTTTTGAACTATTAAAAAAATTAAAATGGTAGAAGTTTGTAGCCAAGTTTTAAGAAGCACCCAAGTTATCAATTAGCAATATATTCTATACATAAAACCGAATCATCTAAATTGGTCCACGCGATACAAAGTCAGATTACATCCTTGCATCACCCCTCTCAAGGCCAAATTTTGTCTCATAGTGTCAATGGAGGATCACAACACAAAAGAATAATCCAAATTGGTCTACGCGTTACGAAGTTAAGTTCCGCCCCTCCCATCCCCTCCCCTCCCAACCTGTACATAATAGCAATGGTGGATCTCTATACAATAAAAAAAGAATCATCGTAACCAGTCTACGCGTTAAGGAGTTGAGTTTCGGCCCCTCTCTCATCCCCACCCCACTACATATCAATGGGGGATAATACTACTTTGAACATCACAAAAAGAATAATTCAAATCGGTCGACGCGTTACGAACTTAGGATTTCTATTTCAGAGTTGTTCGAAACGGAAAACAATAAAAGTAAGGAAAAATTTTGTTTATTGATTTCACCTTTAAAACACTTTTCAAATATAAATGAAATATTTATTGAACAATTATTTTGCAGATACTTGATTAAAGCTTCTTAAATACTTTATTGATATATTATGAAAAATTTACTTTAGGTTAGGGTGGCGGCCATCAGCCCTACAGCCGATCAGCCTCACATAGACCTATAAATGGTCAGTTGTGTTAAAAAAGTAAAAGTAATTTACAATTACTTTATAGATTTACAATTACTTTATAGATATTTCATTAAAGCTTCTTAAATGCGTACTAGAGAAACTGTAATAATGTTGCCTGACGGTCGCCACTAGACTGACGGGGTAATTCATTACCTCAAAAACTTTTTAAGGATAGTGAAAATTCCTGCTCTTGCATTTTGATGATCGTGCTTTTATTGCCAATACTTATGGGAACATAAAATGTGAAATAGATAGAATTGTTGTTTCATTAGAACGAAGGGTAAAATTATATTTTTTGTATTATTATGCCTTTCGTTTGAATGATAAATAAGGAGTGGTCCAGAAAAAATTAACCCATTTATTTTTCTTTATAGTAAAAAAAGTAATGAGAATTTTCGAACAAAATTTATGTATTTTATTTCTTGTCACTTGAGCTTTAAAATATAAAAGTTTGATCCTATACACTATTTGTTTTGATAGAAGTTTTTAACTTTTTTATTCAAGCCCTTCATTAGATTTAGAACAGTTATATTTGTTACGTTACGCACTTTTCCATTTATCTTTAAAATCAATCTCATTTTCGGCAAATTTCTTTGTTGTCCTCAGCTCCCTTTTCATTGATGCCCAATATTTCTCTACTGGACGAAGTTCGGGGCAGTTTGCTGGATTTGCTTCTCTTGGTACGATATTCCCAATATTGGTTCTGTACCACTCCATCGTTGATTTTGCGTAACGACTGGTTTCAAATCTGGCCAGAACACAACAGACCCTTCATGATGTCGAATAAAAGGTAGAAGTCGTTTTTGAAGGCACTCGTTAATATAAATATTTGAGGTAATTGTCCCTTTAACGATAAATTCACTGCTTCGTAAACCACAAGAACAGATCGCCTACCAAATCATATATTTCTTTGCAAATTTTGTTATTCCTTTTATCGAACATTTTCTGTGTACCGCTCCGACTTTTGGCAGTAAAATATTCGGCGCCTTGTATCTGTGAAAAGTCTGCCTTGCAGTAGGTTTAATCATCCATAACGACACAATCATATTTCGTCAGGTACTTCTCACAAAGTTTTCTCGCCCTTCTTCTTGCAGTTTTTTCTTCATCTTCTTTCCTTAGAGGACTTTTTGTACCTTGCAGCTTCTTAATCCACAGATTTTTTTATACCTGTGTACTGTAGACTTTGATGTTACTGCCAATGTCGCTATATCTCTTTCCGAAGTGCCCGGATTCCGCGAATAAGTTCGCTTCATCTGGTTTATGAGGGGTGGATGTGAATGCCTTGGGTTTCTACCTGACCCTGCTTTCCTTTCTATTGAGATGTCTTGCCTGTACTTGGTAATATTCCTTTTTACCCTTGAATAACTTGTGTTCAGGTCATTTGCAATTTTTAGAAATTTTATTGTTGGATTTACCAAATATTTAGACAAGATCTTGTTAGGCTCTAATGATGGCGAGCATAAATCCCTGCCGGGCTAGCATGGAGAAAGGGGTAGGTCGCAAAATAAAAGCACTTGTTGGGCGCCACGTGGTTTTATGACATGAGTCCACGAACTCCGACGGCAATCACAACACGATTGTTGGCCCATATAAATATTTATTAAAGATATATATGTTTAACTAGCGAACATAAGAACAATAATAATAAACTATATCTAAAATCAAAAGTAATTTTAAGATAAAAGCAAAATGGGAAAGTGAAACAAATGCTACTTTTATCGGCACCACACGAATCGAGTTTTAAATTTAATTCAGGAACTCACTTCACCTTTATTTAAAGAATATTGAATATATAAAAAGATACTTATCTTTTAAACAAATTTCCATATATTCTTCCGCTAATTCCTCTACCTCCGTCCAAGCGACTCTTCCTGCAGTTCCTTTGCTTCCTTACTTCGCAATTGACTTTCACTTTTCTTCTTTTCACTTTTATTTTCTACTTTTTTCTTTTTAATGATGTTTAAAAATTTCGGCCAACTACACACTTGGTCTCTGGGTTAACGACTTATGTTGGACTGTTCCCTTCACATACCAAGGATTTTCATTTATTTTTGCCCCCTATTGGAATTATACTGGAAATTTGATGGCGTTTTTCCAGATCGGTTTATACCGGGTCAAATTTATAATAATTATTTTCAGTTTTCTTTACTGAAATATTTAGCATAATTTATGCTTCATTTTGATACCTTCCGTGCCGTTGTTAAAATTCGGGAAGTCGGTGAATTTTGTAAAAATCTGCAGAAGGTGACAGCTGATTTCACGTGCAAAAATATTCTTTTATAAATCCTTTTCGGGGCTCTTCCTTATTATTTGTTAACTCCTTGGGTTGGAAACAGTCCACTTTATTGTTCCTTTCATTCCGGCTTAATGAAGAACATACGTTATATTCGGGTTTTCTTCGATGACGTGTTAGGTTAACTTGTGAAGTGAAAAAAGTTAATTTTAGTTTGAAGAAAGAGAAGCCTGGACCAGGTAAGCTACAACTTGAACTCAATTTACTAATGTAAAGATAAATACCCTTCCATGTATCTTTTATATCTATTAATTTTGTTGTTTTAGATATTGCCGCTTTCGTGTGCCGCCTTGGTTATTAACGCTGTAAGTATTTATTCTAAGTTAAGTCAATTCATCCTATTTAGTGCAAGACTAATTCAATTTAAATTATACCACCAAATGAAGTCTAAAATCAAATTAATCCATCAAATCAAATCCAAATTCTAAACCTATTTCTACTGCCTTGTAAGCTTTCCAAATCCTAACTAACTAACTAATCTACCTTAATTATTATTCAACATCTTAATTAATTTGCAATATTTAAACTTAAATCTATCGCAGGAAAATCAGCATCGGTGGTGACATAACTTCATCGTCGTACCAGGTAATTTTCTCGAACTAAACGCAAGTTTCAGCTCCAAGTGCTCCGCAGGTGAGCTAAACACATCGTGCCTTGACCAACAAAACATCAGGAGACGGTTTAATACGGCTGGTGGAGTAAATCCAAGTGAACGCTTAACACAGGTATAGTTTCTTATTCTTCTTTCTCTTAATTCCTATTCATCGAAATTTTAGACTCCTACGCGCTCATCTTAGCGATGCAAGGATGCATCGACAACCACGAGGCTTTGATCCCTCAACAACGTACCACCATCAGGTATATCCTCCAATTTTTATTTTACTATCTGTAAATAATTAGTTCCTTTGCAGCATCAATCAAATATTAATTAATAGGTAGTGGACAACACAACACGGTCAAGTAAGTTCCTTTTATATTATGAAGAAATCAACTAACTTTCTTTTATTTTAGATTGCAGCATCACTTTGCGGATGTAACAATCTACTTCACGCACTTCTTTTTCACTTTGCGACATTTTAAGACTATGTTTTACAATTGCTCAAATTTCAGTATTTATAAAACATTTTAGCAATAAAATGAAGACCTGAATTGTTTTAGTTTTACAGTTATAACAAGTACTAAATGGGTCAATTTTTTCTGGACCACTACTTATTGAATTTGATATATAAACTTCCTTGAAATGAAAAATAATTTTTCGTGGGGACGGAACTATGAATTGCTGGTGTTTGAAATTCTTTGAAATGAAAAGGAATTTGATCAGTAAGGCATTAGGATTTCGGCAAGAGAGCTTTAAATATTAGGTAAAATCAAACGGTCCTAAAACATTTGTTGCATTTTAGCAGAACTGTCTAAAAACACCCCACTCACTGGGATAAGTGAAAAAATTTTGATGGACTTTTCGACATCTGAAGGTGCACAAATATTATTTTTCTAAAAATCTCATCTTTCTGTTTTTGGGTCACCACTTTACCAAAATTCATGTTCAGGCCTAAACTCAAAGGTTCCCGTTTTTTTTCTATTAAAAAGGATCCAAAAGATGGGCGTTATGCCCCATAGCATGAGTAATGTGCGTCTGGCACTCAACCATCCACCAACCAGTTGCGGTTTGAAGGACTCTAGGCAAGAACGATTTCCGAAGAGGGTGATATTTGTTAGTCTTATCGATAATCTTAACGATACCAATGGAACACGCAGTATCAGCTTCAGAGATATTTAGATATTTTAATGTGGCGCTGATATAAGATCGCAAAATTGAATTAAAGATTTGTTGATTTAAGGCAGGGTGTGTCGCAATTATAACATATACGAGGACTGTTCAAAAAGTAATGGTAATAGTGACCCTGAGGGAAAATATACTGCGAAGGGTGGTAATACTGCATACTATCGTGTAGCTCATTCTTTTAGTCATCTTCAAGTATCACGATCAGTTTCAAGTCGATTGGTGCAGTAAGTGGACGTATGTAAAGTGTGTTCGATATTCGCATAGATAAAAAGTTAGAGCAACATTGTAACGTTAAATTTTTAGTAAAACTCGGGAAGAACCGAAAGGGCGCGTATGAATTATTAACCATAGTATATGTTGAAGATGTTAAGAACAAGGTTATCTTCGACAAGTGCTACAAAACGTTCGAGGTAGCCAGAGAGGGCGTCACTGACCAGCCGCGCGAGGGGCGCCCTTCAGCTTCACGCACTGTGGTTGTTCCCCAACCGCCGTACAGTTCAGATTTGGCCCCTTGCGACTTCTGGATGTTCCCTGAACACAAGTTTCCGCTCAGGGAACGAAAATTCTAGACCACTCACGAGGTCATCAAAGCTGTGGAGGCGCGCTACAAGGGGCTCGAGAAATCTGATCTTGCGTTCGTGTTTAAAAAGTTTCAGGAACGGTGGGGAAAGTTTATTATTAAGTTTTATTAAAACCGTGGACGGTTACTTCGAAAAAGAGCAAAGACTGATAAAAATATTTTTCTCTGTAAAGCGTTTTTATTATTACTTTTTAAAGAGCACTCGTATGTATACATAATATGAAAATGTTTTTTAGAACTATTCAAGTTTGGATTAATAATTATTTTGTTTATAGATCATGTTTTTATATTTACACAAGAATGCGAATATCGATTCTGGTTTAAAAATAATTCAAGAATAATTGGATGTTGTTATGCAAAAATGATCCAACCCACAAGGAGTAAGGAAACAAGGTAATTATTTCAAACTGTAAAGGACGGACTGTTTTTATTATAAAAATTTTCCAACTGATTTTACGAAAATACGATATCAATAGTAACGTAATTTACCCAACCCAAACTATAGACTTAACTATAATGCATTTAATAAATTTTTTATTTATCAGTATATCTAATGAATTCTAATGTTATTAAATTAATTTATTTCTTAGGATTAGTAGCATTTGTTATAGCTATGTATTTAATTGTAAAAATTGTATCCTTCCCTTTTGCTGTATTAAATCTCTTACATCGTGTAGCGTGGAAAATACACTAATCAATAATATCAGCATATATTAATTACGTACAAAGGCTTTCTTGGCAAACACAGTTTTTGTATTTGAGGGTTTTAATGCAAATAATAAGAACACAATAGCTATGTTACAACATCGTCGATACGCCAAATTTCCGAGATTTACTGAAGTTGTTTTTGATGCGTCAATGAGCCTTAAAATAAAACTTTAGTGATAACGTGTCCGCCTACCAACCCGGATGTCCCAGGTTCGAATCTCACCGGCGGCGACCCAGGGTTGTTTTGCTGACAACAGATCACGATTTACAGAGTTAATGTTAATTCAAAAATAAAAATCAAAAGAAACTACTTGTACACTCGAGCAATGTAAGAAATATAAAAAATATAAAAATTTCTTAACATGATCGGCGTTTCTAATGAAGAAAAGTTAAACTCCTTTGGCTCGTTCTCAACAGCAGCACCAAAGGGTTAACTTTTCTTCAGCTGCTGGACGCCTTCGCGAAAAAACGAAAACTAGATTGAACTCCAACACAAAATATTTTAAAAACCGATCTAGACAGCTGTATCAAATAAAGATCACTTTCTTTAATTTAAATTCCACTTTAAATTGTAGATCCACTTGCAATCGTTGTCTTGAACTGGGTGCCCCACAATTTCAATAGTTGCAGAGGTACTACACTTTATGAAAATTTCAGTTTTATGAATAACTGACTCTCAAACCGCTGATTTTGACCCCCCCCCCCCCCACTCGAATACAATGTTGTTGAGAACATCGCAAGTCCAACATTTAACGATTTTTTGAAAGAGGACACTTTACCCTTTCTAATGGCACGCAACATGTCATAATCCAAATTTTCGAGTTAATGGACCTCAAACGTAAATATTGGGAAAATTTTGCACAAAATGGTGGTATGTTATCCTTGATTTTGTAAAGTTTTTACATCAAGGATATCACTTTTTTTCTTTCCATAAGACGCTCTCAGGAAGCTCTTTACAACAAAAAAAGGATCAACTCTATATCTGCACCCACTCAAGAGTTATTAATCCTTGGTGTAAACATTTTACAGGATCAAGGATAACATACCAACATTTTGTGCAAAATTTTATATATAAATATAACAATCAACTGCCTCGACGTCCTTCTTTAAACAACAAAGGAATCAACCAAAAGTCTTTTCTCTCATTTTGTGCTTGACGTTCACGACACTATATGACGATAATCCAAATACTATTTTGAATATTGATATCTACTAAACTGTGATGCGGCCTCCTTACGATTTTACTGTGTATATAAATAGGTAAGGAAAAACAATGTAATAAGTTGGAAATCCCTAGTCTCTGTTTAGAGAAATGAAATTTATGCATTTAATGCAAGGATCCTTTGAGTATTACAATATTGAATTTATTATTGATGAAGCTGAAATATGGTACAACGTTTCTCTCACTAGTTCCTGCAACTTCACCCGATTCGAGATAACGATTACAAGTAGACCTATAATTTAAAAAGGATTCCGTACCACTAACATTTTCTCTGCAACCCCATGGCCTATTAATCGTAATCTGTTGTCAGCAGAAAACAATATGGGTCGCCGCCGGCCGGATTCGCCCCTGACACCTCCGGATTGATAGGCCTACACGTTCACTTACTTTTGGCGTGATAAAAAAATGGTATAACGTTTAGCGTTATAAAAAAGTGAAAAAAGAAGCCTTAAATAAACTGAATTTTGTAGAAGTACTGAAGTTTATTCTTATGTCTCTAGCCCAGCCAGGTACGACAAGCATCATCGAAAGGTCTTTCTCTACGTTGCGGCACGTCAAAACGTAGCTGTGTGCTCAGTGTACATAGAAAATGGGTCCTTGAAAACAAACACAAATTTAAGAAGAAAATTCCCAGAAGATTTAAGACATTTAGTTCTTAATGTTATATTTAAAGAACATAAAAAATTAATAAAGAAAAAAAGTAAATATACAGAAGATTAAATCTGAATTTTTTTGCCCCTTATCCCAAGGTCTAATTCAAGGTCATCGTATAACTTCCCCCTTAAAGACATAGAACTGTGGTCTAAAACTTTTTTCGATGTACTATAATGAGGTCCAATCAAGATATTTAATTGTCTCGTAATGGAAGATTCACCCAATTTTATAAAATAAAGAAATATCAACAATATTTTCTTCATTTTTTATATTGTTTGTAAAATATATTTGCAAGGCTGAGTCCAATTCCAGCAATATTGGATACTGCCTCTCTTTTTTTTTCTTCTTGGTGAATTTGTTTTATAAAAATTTACTTTTGTCTTAACTAAATTATACTTTTGGTATTTTCACACAAGCGACGCCCTAATTTTCGGATATTCAGACATAGTTTTTTCTACACTTTTTCAGTCACAATCTACGAGGAAGTAACTAAAGGAGAGGCCGTAGCGTATAAATACCATGTCTGTAAGCATGGAAAATTTTCGATTTTCTACGGGGAATGAGGAGGCAAGTGATTTCAAACTGGTCCACTGGCTGTCACTTTTGTTTACGTTTCTCCGGTACGAAGTGAAATAGAGAAATAAAAACTAAGGAATATTTCACATTCTTTTGATAAATATATATAATTATTTTGCTGTGAAGTACTAAAAGAGTGTCAAAACAAGTTAAGACAATTTATTAATATCATTAAAAGAGAAAATTGCATTTCTTTTCAGAAAAACGGAAAATGAAGTGTTCAGTGAAAATTCCCACTTACTCCATCGAATAAAAGTTTGTTGACATTTTTTTAATGGCTGTCATTTAGTTGAGACTTTAGTTCCATCGTCGTAGGTACAAAAGAAAATCGGAAGAAACTCGTTCTGTTAAAATTTTATAATTTACGTGATCGATACACAATATTTAGCCGAGGAGAACTGCGCCAAAATTGAAAAAATTTATATTTTATATTAAATAAATATATTTTATTATATAGAAATTATTTATTACATTGATCACAATTTATTATTTAGTTCAATATTTTAAAATACGCAGCAGAACTCCCGTATATAAAATACTATTTTAATCGCCTGCTTTGCGATTATGAGATTATATGCATATACATAAATCTCACACAAGCTTAAAATTGCCATGCTTTTCTGAGGTAAAGGCCTCTCCTTTACTTACTTCCTTGTAGGTCACAATGTAGTAAGCAGCGCGACCAACGTTGTAAACTTTTCTGAAAAGAAATGGTTATTCTGGTTTTTGTCTGCAGTGCTATATCTCAGCATAGTTATAATTTAATTTAAAGTTATAAACCTTAGTGTGAATTTCGAAACAACAAGTCTCATTCAACAGCAAGTTTCAACTTGGATGGAAATATTGACATTAATCAGAAATATGTAATATTGCGCCAAAAATTAACTGCTCATTTGAGGTAATTTCTTTTGATAAATACCTTTTCTAACAATAAAATAAGATTTCTGATTTTTATGAAGACAGAATTTAAATATAAAAAGTCAGATTAGATTTTTAACAGACGGTTAGATATTATGTCGATAAAGGCAGATTTGAAATAAAAAAATGGCAGATTAGTTTTATAAAAAATCACATTTGAATTTTATGAAATCAGATTTGTTATTGATAAAATATATTTTTGACTTTGATAAAATAAGATTTGCTCTTGATAATGTTAGACTCGAAGTTCAAAAACTATATATGAGGTTTTAAACAAAATCTCAAAAGTTCTTTAAGTTTAAAACCTCAAAATAAAGTTGAACACAAAAATCTTGCTTGTTGGGACTTTTCTAAAAGTTCATTATTTACTACCTTTAATAGCCGATACAATTTTAAATGACATATATTCATAGGGAGAATCTTGTAAATCACATTAACTATCACAAAAGTTGGGGTGCAAGCAATAAGGCAGTTGGTGATGGAAATAAAAACATAAATAAATCTGAGGCATTCATTTATGATTGTTTGACAGTGATGCCATAAAAAACTTTAGGGTCTAAGAGAAATATCTGGTGACTTTAAATCATAGATTCACTTGCAAACTCTGCATCCAATCAGTTGAAACTCTTTTTCCATCCCACAAAGGTCGTTAAGTGATTATTCAAACGAAATGTTCAAGATGATAAGATGTCCACTGACACAAATTTATGACAACAATTCGGAGCATAATTAAAAGGAAATCGCATTCGTAAGAGACCGAAGTAAAAAAACTGGATAAATTTTGAAAAGTGAAAATTGTATGGAAGTCAATAAAACTGTAAGACATTGCTTAGTAAATTTCTGCAGTCACTGCCGCATTTGTTTGAGTCATTCTATGGATATTCAAGATTTGTTTTAGTATGCAAATATTTGTAATAGATTTATTTGCTCTGGTATGCAAACATTGAATTTTCTGGTTTATTCTCATATTTAAGCAGATGATTATTCTTAAAAAAATACAAATAATTCGAAATGATATCAGTATTTGTTATCTCATATGAAATAGAAGTAACCATTTAGACATGGACTGTACCAGTCAACGCTATATTCGTATTAAATTAGTCTGAAGCTTCTGAAATTTTATCCTTGCCAAAAACTAATCTTTAATCTATCAAATGGAATATCAATGGTAAACGTTTATATCAACCATGTTGGAGTTACTGCCACTCCTTTTTAACCCGCAATCGAAGTACTCAACGTTATCTCCTAATACAAGAATCAACGCGGTATTTACGGTGTATACCTGATTGACACCATTAACTCAAGAGCTTTGTAAATTTTCATAGCAAAAATTGAGCGATAAATTATTTGTACCAATGCATGATATTCATAAATATGTTAAGGCAGGTACAGTAACCAGTTGGATTGAGCTTAGTTCCACACGATCTTTCAACGAGTTAATTATGTGGTTCTAGAGCTCTTTAAGAAGCGCAGTGTAAAAGAAGGATAGTACATTGGAACAAGGTAGAAATTAATTGAATTTGAATATAATCATATAAAATAGACGAAAGTTATTTCTAAAGGTACTTACTAACTAAATTAGTGACAGTGAAATTTTCGTGGTGAAAAATTTAATATCAGTTAGTCACAGTATAATAAAAAATAAGTATACCTAATACCAATCAATATAAAATACTAGTTAACATAAAATAAACAAAAACGAATTAATGGGATAGTGTGCATATAATTAATATACAAGTAAATTAATATTTAAAAAAGTTTCTTACAAACCAACTATGTACCATATTTATAATAGTCAAATTTGACCACAAAGTTTTAATTGTCAACGCTACATAGACCAAAATTTCGATTCAAATAAAAAGTAAAATAACAGCAGAACTTTAATTGTTCTTATACTGATGTACATTAATTTGTCTTTAATACTTTAAAGTTTTTTAAATTAAAATTCAATCTTTAATAGACTTCGCAAGAATGAGGAGGTTCTCAATTTGTGACTACGTATATTTCTTAAATTAAATTGAATGATTTTTGTTGTTGTTGTTGTGTTATGTTTCCTGGTATGTGCCATGATAAGAATGTTGTTGTTAAGTCATCGGTGGAGTAAGTTATAAAGTGTCGGCTAACCAATCCGGAGGTCCCAGGTTCGAATTCCATCGGCGTCGACCTATGGTTGTTTTCTGCTGACAACAGATTACGATAAAAAAAGTAATGGGGTTGCAGAGAAAATGCCAGTGGTTCGTAATCCCCTTTAAATTGTAGGTCCACTTGTAATTATTGTCTCAAATCGGGTGAAGTTCCTCTCACGTCCCATGCCCCACAAGGTGTACAATTAATGTAACAAGAAGTCGGTTAAAAACAACTATTTACCTGCAGTAAAAGCTATGATACTATTATATAAGTCTATCTATACAAACATACATTAGTTTTTCTTATTTATGATTACGTAAGCTAAATAGCATTACAGGGCATTTTGTGAAATCGTTCTTTTAAATTATTATATTTAAATATTGAATATACTTAAAACCTTTTGAAAGGGTTGTAAAGAAAATTAAATTTGGAAGAACTTTTGTTAGCTTAGATTTTAAACGAATCAATTATATCAACTTATGTATATCTATATGTTAGTAATTGGGTGAAATTGAAAGTTGGCGAAATTTATCAAAAGGAATTTACAATATTCTTTAAAAACATTATTAAGGGATACTTTGGATGACATAAAACCCCAACCACTTTAAGAGTACTGTTCTGAATTGTACATAATATCTCTCCTCAATTATTTTAAGTCATCTCCAAATAAAATTTTAAAATCAAACTTGTATTGCATTGTACTATAAAAATATTTAAATAATATTAACATTATGTTAGAAAATTTAAAAGGAAATGAACTACCAACAGATGATGCGAAAGTTTTAGTACTAACACTTTAACGTTAGCAGGGTAAACTCGTGATAGTTGTAAATAATAAAAATTTTTAATGAAAAAATCACATTTTTAATATAATAAAAATATGTGTGCTTGCGACAAGTGTAAAAAATTCTGCTGGATGAAGGTACCAAAGGTAGGTGTTTGAGTGCAAAGCTAATTTCCAGGAAATATTAAGTATTTACCCAAAAGCGAAAATTACTCGAGTTTACCGCTCCACTAGATTAGGTTAGGTTAAAGTCGCTGCCATCCTGGAAGGGAAGGCCCACTCTTGCCAAAGTAACCCATTCAGATACCACATTGGGGCTAAATTCTCAACCATATTACGTTCCTAAAAAATAGTTTAAAAAAACATGTTGAACATTGATATTTTGAAGTCAGTGCAAATCAAATAAACCAAACAACTACAACAAAAGTATTTAATCGTCCTTTCTTATGATCCCGTGAGCTGAAACGTTCAGGTAGTATTATGTATTATCTTCAATTATGGTTTTGTAGTTGATTTATTTGTTTAATTTGCACCAACTTCAAAATGTCGTAATAGATATAAAATTAAAAATTATTTTATGCTTTTTAGCGCTTTTTGTGAAGTCGGTTCAACTTTTTTTTTAAACTATTTTATTTTTCACTTTTTAGTGTCTTCTACTCTATACAACGAAAAAAGAACCAACCAAATCAATGCACGCGTTAAATAGTTAAGTTGAACCCCCTACTCCCATCTCCATCCCACTAAAATTTATTTTCTTGTGGAATCCATCAAAGAACATACTCTACCCAACAGAAAAAGAACCATCGAAATCGGTCCACGCGTTACGAAGTTAGACTAAGCCCCCCCCCCCCCCCCATAGGACCAACATATTCTCCTATTAGCAATATCACACTCTATACAACAGCAAAAGAACCATCCAAATAAGTCTACGCGTTACATGGTTAGGTTGCAATGAAAAGTTGCAATTAAACCTTATTTTAAATGAGCCTGAATAATGAGTTACCTTATAGAGATTCCTATTTATTACGTTCAATTCAACAAAGTGTTTTAGAAGTATATATTTTACTAAACAACTACTAGATCTCTCCGAAGAGAAAACCTGAACTATATTCTAAGCAAACCTTAATTTAAGTTGTAGTTAATTATTTTATTTATTAATCTGAAAACTATTTCAAGTACCCAAGTACGCGATTTATTCTATACTTATAAGCTCTTCTATACTTTCGTATACTGTTGCTAGTAATTTATGCATATGCAGGGTCAGTGTCCTTCTTTTAACAGAGCAATTTTTTGTAATTTCTTTTCTGTTGGAAAGGGTATATTCTCTGGTTGATACCACGAGAGAAAAAATTTTGGTGGGGTGGGGTGTGGACCCTACTTCGTAACGCGTGGACCGATGATTTTGATGGTTCTTTTACTGTTGTATAGAGTGTGATCCTCCATTGCTAATAGGAGAATAATTTGATCCTAAGGTGCTGGTGGGGGAGGGGGAGGGGTAGTCTAATTTCGTAACGCGTGGACCGATTTCGATGATCCTCTTTCTGTTGGGTAGAGTATGTTCCCTGATTGATACTTGATTGTCAGTTACAAAATTGCAAAAATATTAAGAAGAGACTTAAACATTAATGTGGCCTTTTATAATAAAAAAAAAACTATTAGAAATTTATTATTCAATGTTATAGATAAGAAGAGTGTACGAGATTTTATGTGATAATTGTGAGTGTAGTTACATTGGTCAGACGGGGAGAAATTTTAAAACAAGATTTAATGAACATATGCGCTCATACAAATATAAAAGAAATGACTCTATGATAGCTTAACATTTAATTGACAATAATCACTCTTGTGATATTAAAAATTTTACATATTGACAATAAAGGTTTAAAAATGGATCTTTTAAAATCGATTGAAATTAAAAAAGCTATTTATAATAATAAACCTTGTTAAATGAGCAGCTAGATTTGGTATATTCTCCGTTTTTCAACTGTATATTCGAAAATAATTCAACCCGTTAGTCCACTGTATCTATGCAATTTGTATACTTTCTGATCAGTAGCAAGACAGCACTCCTTGGTAATGATCGCAAGATCGAAACACGTGTCGGAATTGAATATATGCAAATATTGTGAAATAAAAGTACGTGGTTGTCGACACCGTTTTGTTTTTATTTATAAACAAGTTTCACAAAGCCATTTCGGTAGATTCTATTAAAGTTATTTTTGTTTACATCCGTACAAGAAGTAGATGGTTCGAGAACTGAAGCCTAATGACCATCATTTGCGTCGTTTGTCCGTTGATTGGGCTCATGAACAATTGCAATTGATTCAGTGATTTCTAATTGAATAGATATGTGAATTACATCCAGAAATATGAACCGTATGGTGTGGTTTCTGGGCTGGATGTATCATCTGTCCTAGGATGAGCTGCCATTGCCATCAATGGTGCTCGTTATCGACATATACTCATTCAAATTTTGTTTCCAAAAATGAATGAGATTAACATAGACAAATTACGAATTCAGCAGAATAATAATAATAAATAAATTTATTCGCCTTATGATAAGCCTTATCTATTCTAATAATTCAATAAGCTTTGTTTTAATCAATTCAATACATTTATTTTTAAATCTGAAAATATTTTTCTCATTTCTATCGCATTTTATCTTATTAAACATTTTGACTCCTTTATATAATAGTGAATTCTGGGCTCTAGCTGTGTTACAATGTATCAATCTAAATTCATTTACATTTCTCAAATTGAATTGATGCACACTTCCCACATAGATTAAATGTCTACTCAAATATTCCGATAACACATTATTCCTTATTTTAAATATAAACAACAATACATTCAAAATCAATCTTTCTTTTACACTCATCCATCTAAGTACACTCAACATATCTCCTATCCGTGTATATCTATTGCACTTTAATATCATTCTCATAGCTTTGTTTTGGAGCTTCTGCATTCTATCCATCATTTCTTGATTACTGAAAAATAATATGGATGAACAATATTCAAAACGTGGTCTAACTATAGAATTGTATATTCGAATTGCTGTCATAAGACTTATTTTGTTCCTGATTCTTTTTAAGTAACCTATTATTTTACCTATCTTTTTACAAATATAATCTACATGCTCCTTGAAACTCAACTTTTTATCTATGATGACCCCTAAGTATTTTATTTTATCCACACGTTCTATAGTATCATTTACGATTTTAATCCCATCACTATATTCTCCATTTATAGACATATATTTTGTTTTACACACATTTAATTTCAATCTGTTCATGCACAACCACTCACTTAAAGCCGACAGGTCATTTTCTAATAAACCTATTTCAAATTCAATATCATCACACGCTAGATACACCAATGCATCATCCGCAAACAGTATAATTTTCGTGTTTCGCACCACAGACGTTATGTCGTTAATATAAGTCAAGAATAGAAGTGTTCCTAAAACTGATCCTTGAGGTACACCAACGGTTATCTCCAGCTTTTTTGATGTATATTCATTCACTTTTGTTCTTTGATACCTTTTAGTTAAGTATGATTCAATCCATTTGTACTCTTTTCCTCTTATTCCATACATGTACAGTTTTTTCAACAAAATTGACCTATCCACTGTTTCGAACGCCCTCTTGAAGTCCAGAAAAACTGCTATTATTTTTTTCTTAGTTTCCATCACTTCTTTCCATTGTATTAAAAGCCAATTCAACGCAGTCTCGCACGAGTGTCCTTTTCTAAATCCTGATTGCTGTTCTCCAAATATTTGATTTTTCTCAAAATAAGCTTCAAGCTGCTTATGTATTACCTTTTCGAGGATTTTTTCACATGTTGGAAATATGTTTATTGGTCTCAACTCTTCACATTTAATTGTATTTTTTCCTTTCTTAATTGGTATAATTAAAGATTCTCTCCACTCCTCAGGAAAAGTTCCTTCTTCTAATGATTTATTAATAATTCTGCATAGTGCTGGTCCAAGTTTATTCCAATTTCTCAAAATCATCTTTGTTGAAATCCTATTGTTATCCTGTTTTTTGTTCATTCCAGTTATCATTTCTTTCAATTCTGCCACGTTTACCAATTTAAATGTGAATATATTTTCACTCAGCTGAATATGGCTAACATATTGTGAAGCAGGTATTGAATCCGCTATTTCGATTATGCTGTCAACAAAAAATTTGTTTAAGTTTTCAGCTATTTCGTTGTCCGTTGTTAACATTTTATTTGAAATGTTCACCCTTCTAATAATTTCTGTATTAGACTACATAACGTACTTTTTAATATACATCCACACATCTTTTTGATTGTTTGCACAGTCTATTTTCATTTTAATTAAATTTGACTTAGCCGCCTTTATCATTTTCGAATATCCGTTACGACAACTTTTATAATTCTCCCAGTCTATATATAGTCCTGTTAAGACTGCTCTATCATAGCTTTCCTTTTTCCTTATTTTAGCTTGCTTAAGATCTTGTGTGTACCACTCATTTTCGTCTTCCTTCACTTCTTTCATCACCACAAATTCCTTTGTAATATCTATTATTGTATTCGAAAATATTTTAGCAGCTTCGTTACAATCTACATTACTGTTAATTAAGCCATTGATGTTAATTTCCTCCAACCTCTCCGTAAATTTAGCTTGGTCATATTTTAAAATGCTTAGTTTTCGTTTTTCTTTAATTTTGTTTGTATTGACATTTAATTTAATATCAATTGTTTCATGGTCACTTATTTTGAAATTAGTATTTACATCCGCAGTAATATTATTAACATTTGTAACTACATAATCAATCATAGATCTGCTTGTTTGGGTCACTCTTGTATATTGTTGAATTATTTGTTTAAAGCCATTATCTAGAATTATATTCTGTACTTGTTTTGAATATGTGTCTGTTCCTAGATAATTTATATTGAAATCAACCGCTATTATTATGTTATGCCCATTCTCCGAAAGCTCCTCGCACCTTTCCATAAGTAGTTCACAGAATGATTTAGGGGATGAATTTGGAGATCTATAGTTCAAATCAATCATGTAGCTCCAATTCTGAAACCAGCATTTTATTGACATTGCTTTATTGATTGCTACTTTGGATATTACTTGATATTGCCACTCCTTTTTTAGGTATAAAGCTACTCCTCCGGTTCTTTTTGATTCTAAATCGCATCTTATTACCTGGTAGTTATTTATTTCTATTTCTCTATCTTCAATGTCATCTATTAAGTGTGTTTCTGATAACATAACGAAATCAAATTTTTCCTCTCGGATTAGTACTTCCAATAAGTCGAAATTATTTATCAGTCCCTGAATATTTCGATAAATTCCACGCAACTTTTTTAATTGCTAGTATTTAACTCTATTCTTCTCAATATTCAATTTTCTTATGTATATGGGACATATTCTACTAAAGGTTTTATGATTTATATCTAGATTAAGTCCTAATCTACTATTCGCTTTCATACAATTTACACACATCTCTTTATTTTCATTATCACACCTTCTCGTATCATGATCACCCGTACATTTCGCACATTTCTCATTGTATTTACACTCACCCGATTTATGTCCAAAATTTAAGCATTTGAAGCATCTTAACACATTTATATCCTCATACACATTGCACCTATCCCATCCAATGTTTACTTTTCCCGCATTAATTGCTAAACTTTATCCCGAATTATAATAATTTTCCGTACGACTAAGTAAAACAATTAATTATCTGGAGCTAGTCGAATTAACGTCCAATTCTCATGACTCTCTCTCTTAAGTGGCACTACAGTCAAAAAGACTCTTAATTTACTGTTTACAAGTTTGGTGAAAGCATTATTTTCAGAAATGGTTCCGTTAGCTAGCTCCATGATCTCGCGACTATATCCTTTGGCGCTACTTTACATTAAGTCCGTAGTCTACGCTAACAAACCAACCACTCTTGACACATTGGAAGCCAAAATAACCCTCACCCTTTTGGAAATAACGCTGGGTTTCTCGGAAAAAGTGGCCAAAAATTGGACCAACGGCGCCGACGACCTAGTTTTATTCTATAAACAAAAATTACGCTAAAGAAGCTATTGGGGTGGCACAGCTATGTGGGTGGTCAGAATTTTAAATTAGCTTAAATTGTTAATAATAATTGCGATAAAAAAAATAAATGTAGGTTCTATCTAAACTTAAGAACATACATTAAAAAAATATAGAGAGGCGTTATTAAATAGTAAATACTACATAAAATCCGTCACGTTATATACCTATCTTTTTCGGTATCAACAGCTCAACGGGGCACATAACTAGTATACATATATAATATTATGTAAAAGCTTATGTATATAAGAAAAGCTAATTATATTAAAAGTTGTTTAATTGTGCATTATTTTCTCTTTTTAGATGGGATACTTTTGGTATATAGGCTTATTGCTGACAGCATACATCGCATTTTCTTCTAGTGCATCCATTATCGAAACGCTGTCTAAAAGCAATTTATCAAATGATTGCTTAAACACGAAAGACTTGAATTGTAACACCAAAAGCGATAAAGTACTGAGAAAAAGACAAACACTTATTACTTTTGAGAATGCTGCCTCATGTAATGAAACGCGACAAAATTGCATAAGGAAATGTCGAGATAGATCTGAATGTGTACAAGATTGTCCAGTTTGCCCGGAAGTCCAAACTGCTAATGGAATGAGACGAATTATTATCGAAGGTGTTAATGATTCATTTGTTCACGACAGTCCCATTAAGGGTACAAACGTTACAACCGTTATAAAATTAGTTAACTTAGTAAATAATACGAATGTAATCGACATTCCTACTAATGTTAATTTGACAAATCAAAATCATGTTCATGTCTATCAAAATGATACGTCAGATGATGGAGGTGAATTTGGTTTAGGCTATAATCGATTTGGTTCGTGCTGCATTGTAGTAGAACCGAAATCGTGCACTCCAACAACAAGAGGATATAGCTGTCATCATAAACGCCATAAAACATGTGGACAACAATGTACTACAAGAATTATTCATGCTGATTCAAGACAAAGATGCACTAGTGAGAAAAGCTGCTCACATAAAATTAGTTATATTCCACAACCAAAAAAACCACGATGTATCTACGTACCTACATGGCCCTATGTATCTTGTGGAGGTCATCACCAGCAAAGTTGCGAAGGATGTTATGAGCATTACGGACATGGCGCCCAATCGTACTATGGTGGACGTATCCCAGATCGATGTCATGCATGTTATGATAACTCTTTTAACATGGGCCCACTTTATCGTAGGGGGCCCTTCTTCAGACCATCTTTCTATCATCAACCACCATGTTATTTAACAGGAACTTGCCATGTTCCATTTTGCGGTATGTATGGCTGCTTTGGTAACCAGTACATCGATCCTGCTTGGGGATACATGGGAGGATCATCAATGTACATGCCAATGCCGCCACCATTTTCCTCACCGTCGCAAATGCATCATCAAAATATACAACCCCAACTAGATTATTCAAGCATTGCAGAGGCTTCACCTAATTATGTAGAGATAGAGGACAATCTCCCACATTTACCAGCTGATGGAGCAGATTGGGGCGTTGAAGTTCACAAGTGTCGCGTGGTAGAAAATAACGGCACTGTAATAATTAAAAATTGCACAGACACTGAGTGGGAGAGGAATCCCTTTGCATCATCACCATCTATCTATCCTCATCAAGCAGTTGACTCTTATGAAAATCCAGTAAATTATGAAATGGATGGTGAATTGGATGAACACATTAGATATACACCCCCTTCAGCATATGAAGGATTTGAACGAACACAGTGGGACAATGAAATTCCAAACACTCAGAGGACTTTGCACAGAAGACACGCAAAACATCAGAGAAAACAGCAAATTATTTATGAAGAATAAACAATGTTCGAAAGGGATTTATATTTTTCTTGTACTTTTTTATTAAAATATAAAACATTACATTATAATATTTTATGTAGGCATTTTTATATAAATAAAATATTTGAATACTTTAAATGTTGATCTATGTCAAATAAATTATCTGAGACTGAGAGAATTCCATATTAATGCTCCTGAAGACTAGATAACAAGTATGATAATTAGGTTTACTTTGGTTGTTTGCTACAGAATGTTTCATAAAAGGTGTGCTAAAATAAGTGGAGTGAAAGATCTCACCTAGGAAATACAAAATTATATGGGAGGGGGGGGGGGGGGGGGGGGCAATCGCAACCATATGGGAGTTACAGAGCGATTCATAAATTTGACATTTTCGCGATTTTGCACAACAGTATTTTATTTTCATCTTGCGATCTACCCAAAGTAGCAACATCAAACATACATCAAAAAACTACTATCCCAATGACCTTTCAACAATGTTGATCTAACTCCTCCAATTGCAGGTACACTTCCGAAAGTGGAAAAAATTATTTGCGATTACCTGAAGTTCAGCATTTTCCAAATTTTGTTTTCCAAAATCATGTAACTATTAGATCTGTTCTCTTATTTTTATTAAATCATTTACTATTTCCTTCACAATGTTTGTAGTATGCGCTCCATCGTGTTGGTAAAACATTGCCCTAAGATTATCAAGAGAAATAACCTCTAGTAGATCTGGCAATGTATTCTTCAAAAAGTTCACATAAATTTAGCTATTAAGCAGTTGCAGCAAAATTAATGGTTCTAGTTAAGGGTGCCGATGATACCAGCCCAAACATCGGCACAGAATTTGGACTAGAATGAGGTCACCCTTGCCCTATGTGGGTTAGTATCCGATCAGGTATGCAGGTTTTGGAAATTTGTGATACCATCCCCGGTGAACTGCGATTCATCCGTCCACAGAATTCCGTCTAGAAACTCCCCATTCGCCATCTCGCGTTTCAGAAGGCAAATGCAAATATCTATTCTTCTCTCGGAATCTCCTTCCAGTACTCCTTAGATTACAATATTATTATTGGATTTATTTCTAGAAATTATCTAATTTATATTAGCAAAGTTAGTTCAAATCTAATATAAACAAATTTGTATATAATAGATATTTATATAATTTTCATAACTTCTCTTTGGAACTCAGCAAATCGTTTTAATTCTCTCAATTGTTTTGGAAAACTATTAAAAAACTTCTCTAAAAAATAGTGAATTTTGCAGCCTGACTTCATCTAAGTTTCTTAGCTGTTTGGTTTTATCTTAATAATTATAGATGACCTTTTACGTTAAATATTGTGACAGTAGCTGTTTTATATTCATTGAAGTCTCTTAAAATCTCAGTCTCTACGCAAAAATAATACTGTTGGACAATATTCTAAATGCGGCGAACAATATTCAAAATGCGGCGACGCATTTTTCGCTAAAATTTAAATTGTTTATTAAATGTACTTAGTTCAATTATGGTTTTTTTAATTGGTTTTACCTTAAAAAAATCCTGAAAATGCCTTAAATTTACGCGCGCTAGACCACCGGGTCCCCTTAAGATTGAGCTTATTACCTTTAAGCCTTTCATTCAAGTTGTCTAAGTCTTTATTAATTTTCCGTATAACTTTATACATTTCTTTACCTTCGCAAAATCGCTATTTTTAATTACACTGACAATATAATTTATATAAAGCAAGAATCAATTTGGAACCAATTTGGTTCATTGCTGTACTTCTAAATAATTGAATGTACAATTTGATACTACGTTATTGAATTTCGTCTTTTGAAAACGATGTTTTTAAAAACTATTGAACCAGATTCTGGTTTTTCCACGAACACCATACTTTTCAAGCTTTTCTATTAGCATTGTTTTATTCACCGTCTGAAATGCTCTCTTAAAATCTAAGAACACAGCTACAATTGTCTCGCCATTATTTAAACTTCTTTTCATTTATATAGCACCAAATTTAACGTACTGTTACAGGAATGATTTGGTCGAAATCCCGATTGTTGTTCAATCAATAAGTTATTTCTTGCAAGATGTTCATGTAATTGTTCATGAACTGTTGACTGTAATTTTCTCAAAAGTCCTTAAGGCGTTAAGAGGCTGAAAATCTTCCTCCTTTAACGGTTCCTTTATTTTAGGTATAAGTGTCATAATTAATTCTTTCCAAATATTTAGAAAAATTCGTTTTTTTACAGTCATTTATTATTTCCACTAAAATCACTCCAATTACTGGAAATACATCCTTTATTATAGACACATCAATCTTCTTTCATTTATATAGTGTTTGCTGCAGAATGTTGAGATCTAAAAAAAAAAATTATGAAAATTTATTAAAGTATTCTGCAATGTCCAACTCATTATATATTTTATTTCCACCAAACATGATGGCATGAACGTAATCATCTGTGATAAACAACCGCCCAAACTTAAACTGAAGACACTCCTAATCGACTTGCGACTCGACTCGTGCTCGTTTTAGGATCTTGTCTGACGATGGTGATTATTTGCTGCTCGACGTCGGCATAATCTTTCGATGTTTCAGATCGCAATTCCGTCCTGTTTGAAGTTACACTTCCGGCTCCCCGGCGGCGGTTACAGCCGATCTATCCTTTTCGTCTATTACACAATAAATGCAAATTATATACCCGTATTCCTCAAAAGTAAATTCTACCAAATTTTAATAATTTTAACTTGAGAACACTCATAGCAATCGATTTGTTTTTCAACAATGATTGATATTCTTGCTGACTGATCCTCTTTATTGCAACATTTCCATCGAATGCAGGGAATTAATAGGTAGGAAATTATCATCATCATCAATTCAATTAAAAATAAATTGTCAGACAATAGTTTAATCTTAGGAAAAGCGGATAAAGGAAATTCGATAGTAATTTTACCAGAAAGCGTATACATTTATAAAATTGAAAATTTTTTAGATAATACAGATATGTTAGAATTGGATAGTGACCCCACGAGTAAATTTCAGATACAGGTGAGCAAGGTTGTAAATAACCCTAAGTTAATACTAAATGATCGAGACAGACTTAAAACAAAAGTGCCCTGCCCTTCCATTCCGGTTCTGTATGGTTTAATTAAACTTCACAAAGCCAATTATCCAATTAGACCTTTGTGCTCAGCGCCTTTTGCTCCGACACAAAATTTATGTAAAAGACTAAACGTGATTGTCCCTAACTTATTAAATTTTAAACCGGACTATGCAATAAAAAATTCTTTAGACTTAATTGACAAAATAAAAAATCTTCAATTACCGTCCAATTCTAAATAATATCATTTGTCGTTACCAATCTCTTCCCGTCAATTCCAATAAAAAGATTAAAAGATATTTTGTGGAAAGATATACACGAAAATATTTTAAATTCGGAGAAATCCTCGCAACTAAAAAGCTTAATAGAAGTATGTTTGGAACAAAACTATTTTATGTTCAACAATAGGATTTTCACTCAAAAGAAAGGTCTTGCCATGGGTAGTGCTGCCTCCCCACTTTTTGTTGAGTTTTTTATGAATCGGGTGGAAAACAAACTATTTCAATCAAAGAATGACTTTTTAAAAAATATATTTATTTGGTACAGATACGTTGATTATATTTTTTGTGTTTGGACAGGCACCTTAAGACAACTTGACAGATTCGTGAATGAAATTTTAAATAATTTGGATGACGCTATTCATTTTACAGTAGAAATCGGAGTTAATTGCATAAATTTCCTAGATTAAAAAATAAGCATTGACAATAATAGATTTAATTTTGAAATTTATAGAAAAGATACGTTCACGGACGCAGTTATTCTAAGCCACTCGGATCACTCATGGAATATCAAGCTATCAGCTTTCCATTCGATGGTTGACCGACTGCTTAGGGTGCCAGTGAAACAAAATAATTTTGATAAAGAATTAAAAAATATTATAAATATTGCGAAAAATAATGGTTACCATAAAAAATTGTCTATAATTTAGTAAAAAAAAAAGTTCAACACTTTGCAAAGAAATCAATATTCCCCATGGAAAGACCTATAAAGATCTGGAGAAAAATCCCTTATATTGAAGAGACCTGCAGAGAAATTAAAACAATATTTAAAAAATATGACGTAGAACCTGCATTTTTTAATAATAAAATTTATAGAAAATATTAACAAATAATTAATTAAAAAGGAAATCCAATAATTTGGAAAAAAGTGGGGTTTATGAGATTAGTTGTGAGGATTGATCAGGAATTTATATTGGTAAAACCAAAAGGACGCTTATAAGAGATTTAATGAACACTTGCCAGGAGCAAAAAGCGCTGAGCCACAATCAGCCATATCAAAGCATTTAAAACAGACAGGCCATAAAATAAATATGGTGAACATTAAATTAATTCACAGACTGAAAGGGGGAAGGGTTCTAGATAGATATGAAAGCCTCGAAATCAAAAATGCTAAGCACCTCAGTAAAAATATTTTAAATGATATAATAGATTACAGTTATGACAGTCCTCTCCTAGAGCCAAAGCTTTTTTACAAGTAAAAATAATACGTATTTATAATATTAAAGAAAATTTGGAACTTAATAAGTGTTTATCTCTAATCAAAATTTCCGTCAGGTATTAGTAACAGTATGCCAGGACACACCCAAACACTGGCTAATACAAGCTGATAACGAGAATCAAATAAATTATACTTACCTTTTTATAACCTTTTTGCAGCAATAATTAAAATTAGTTACCTGTGTACCCTAAACAAACATTCTCGACCAGGAATTTCTAAGAAAGCGGTTTTTCCACCTTGAGATGTTGTACCTTTTTGGAAACCAAGAAATTTAATAAACATGAAAAACACATGTATTAATTACATGAATTCCGTAAAAAATTTGGGAAAAGGCTGAATTTTATGTAATCGCAAAATATTTTTTCACTTTTGTAAGTAGCTGTAACTGCAGCAGTAGGAGTTACATTAACATTGTTGACATTTTGAAAGAACATTGTCATGGTAGTCTTTTGGAATCTGTTTGATGTCGCTGGGTTGTGTATATCAAAAGATAAAAATAAAATAATGATGTACATACCATGCTAATTTCAAATTTATGAATCACCCTGTAACTTCCCAAACGGTTGAGTTGCCCCCCCCCCCCACTTCTGACATAAAATTTTTTGAGAGATCTATTACCCTACTTATTGTGACTCACCTTATGTGAAATACCCTGTACCCTTACAGAATTCCCGCTAAGGTTGTAAAATTTGCGATTTTCGAACAACAAGGTAAGTTTTTATTTTAATTGATTAAATTTATTATACTGTCCAAATAATTCCTGCTGTCTTGATTTTTGCGCTAATACAACCCCGAAAGTAACTACAGTCGGGGCCATATTACCACAAAGCGTGACGTCATTATTTTATTTTTTGTACGTTATTTATAATATAGATTAACAATTCTATGCAACACAATACCAACTATACACCTATATGTACAACCAAATATTGAGGTTCTATCAAGAAGCTACATAAAGGAAGTGTTCAGGAAAAAATCGGCATCTTCTTATTGTCCTAAGATTTAACATTAAACAGTTATTTTTTTTTTTGCTGTGCTAGGTGCCGAACTATTTTTTAAGTTAATTTAAATCTAAATTGAATCCCTTGCATTATTTTTTCACTCTATTGATAATTTCTTACTTTTGAATTTTTACAGCAGTTTTCTCATAAAACTAACATTAATAAATTAATATTACTATCGGAGCTGTTAATGTATGCTATTGTTTTATAAAAAAGGAAGAGAAGAAAATGTGTTATTTTTAACAATCACCTCTGACATACTTCCCCGGTTCAGTAACTCTGGCGCCAACGCAATGCGCTTTTTCTATCGGTACAGTAGTGAGAAAGTCACAAAATCGATTGCCTGGGTAAGTGCAATGCAGGATCTAAGAACGTTGAGAGAGGATATTATCGTACTAAGAGAGGATATGATCGTACTAATTTTTATTGACGTTTAACTTAATTTATTGAACTTACATCTAACAATTCGTTTTATGCGTTTTATAATTACTTACTACTTACCTACTATTACAATTCTTGCTTACATCGCATAATTTCCACATTACCTTACTTCTAATCGCTTACTCCTAAATAGTTACTTCCCTTTGACCGTTCCGCTTAACACGCGAACTGGGCTCGAAAAGTGAACTGCCCTTAATATGCTTATAATTAAAGATAAATTCCTTTGGCCGTTCTGCTCAATACGCATACTGGGCCCGAGCAACAAACTCCCCTTAACCTGCTTATATCTACGAGCTAGGTCCATTTGAAAGTTGCGAGCTGCCCTTAACCTGCTTATAACTAAGACCTAAATCCCTATAAGCGTTAGGATCAACACGCCACTGGGTCCGAGCAGTGAACTGCCCTTAACATAAAAACTACCGTCGCATCCTTTGGGGAAAACAATTGCATGTCCCATTCAAGAGTATGATTTGAACACTGTGACACATGGCACACCCCGACCTCATATCTTGCGGTTAAAACCTTAAGCGTACGTAGCGGCCTGATTTTCGAGCCTGTTTTTCAAAATTTATTACGAAGGAACGAAAAAAGATATTCACTCACTTTTTTTTGTTTTTTGTTTATTTAATCGTAATCTTTCAAGAGGGAAAGTCATTGAAATTATATTTCTACATATTCGAGTGCAGGATGAATTTGAACGTCCCCTCATCAGAATTTTGATATCAATTTTCCTACAAGACTTTGGGCTAACCACGTAACCTACAACAAAAAATGAAACTAATCTATAATTGTTATTACATCAGCTATGCTTAGACACAAGCTTTTTTTAAAATTCAAAAATCTCTCGAAATGGTGGACATTTTTGAAAAAAAAAGTTATTTTTCCCTTGTTTTTCAAATGTTTATTGCCTGTTATAATAATAAAAAACAATATTTCGTCAAAAGCTCGAGTCTAACCATAGCGACATGTTTACTGAGCAAGTAAAAAATACGTGTAAAACTTTTCTTAAAATCGTGCAAGTAAGTTAGAAAAATACGACTTTCGGGAAAACGCGTTTAAAGGTTTACACAAGAAAAAAGATATTTTTGAAGGATCTTACGATTAATCATCTATGCCGGGGCCGTAGAGTTCACCTTCCTCTTCCTGGAGTAACTCCGAAACAGTTTAGATGTTTTATGATCGAGAATCTTTTTTAAACTGAAGGAAATAGAAAATTCGGGGTAGCCGCGGTCAGAGGGAGCGCGCGGAAACACCGTGAGCGAGCGTGCTCAACGCTCTATTGCTCAATAACCGTGAAGAGTTTACCTAAATCCTTTGAAAATAACATTCCTCACATCTTCCAAATGAGTATTATGTAAAAAAAAAGATTTTTTGCAACTTCATACGTAGACGACCCCCTTAAAACAACTTGCGGCAGATGAAGACGGTAATTTTCCAGATGGTAAAACAGTCCTTACCAGCGATTTTTATGTTGACGACTGCTGACGGGAGCTGATTCAAAAGAAGAAATTGTATTATTACAAAAGCAAATATTAGCACATTTGAGTAAAGGCAAATTTAATCTCGTAAAATGGACTTCGATCAACAAAGATTTGCTTACCGACATTACTGAAAGTATGCGAGAATAGGGTATAGAGAACTTGATACAATTAAGGCTAAAGATGTACGCTGGAATCCCAAAAACACGAGTTTGGGTTTAAGGTGAACTTCAACAACCTCGACTTAAAACTAATTAAAAGACAACTACTGAAAATATCTAAAATATTCGATACTTTTGGATGGTTCGCTCTAGTATTTTTTACATGCAAACTAATTATGCAATCGCTATAGAAGACATGTACAGACCGATAGACCGAAATAACAAATCCCTGGGGGAATCTTGAGAAGGGATTAACTTAAGGGTTTATTCCACTCTAGAATTTTCGAAAAATGTATTTTTTATTTATTGTTTTAAATGATTCCTTAGGACCTCAAAGATGATATCCCAAAAGATTATGGCCGGGAAAAATCTCTAAGTACACGGTTTTCGAATTTTAGTACAAGGCCACCTGGTCATTTATATCAAAACTGTACTTTTAAAGTTGGCCGGAAACATAACCGATTTACTTGAAATTTTGAATGTATCTTTAAAAATACATTGTCTATGGAAGTACGAGGATTTTTTTTTCATAATGCATAGTCCATTTGCTATTAACAATTTTTTAACGATTTTTGAGGCAAGTTTTCCACTTTTCACTTTAGAAGTGCGCCATTTGGCCAAAAATCAATATATTCTATAGGTGTTGTTATATATGTATAATCTGAAAAAATTCACTGACTCGTCATAATTCAAAAATTAAGGAGCTGTTTGTCCGACCGTGGACCCTTGAAAAACGGAGACATCATAGAAAAGATGCTGCACAGCCGGCATTCTGCAATTAATCCCCGAAAAAGCCTCTAGAGTGGTCTAACCCCTTAAACACGTTTCTGCAACGCTTCGGAGAAGGGTTAGGCAGCAGTCACTTATCAAAAACAATCGACTTATTTGGAAAGGCTCACATAACTTTGCTAACTTTAAAACTTAGGTAACCCCGCTCAAATAAAAGGCTATGGATTCCTTTGCATCCGCGAATATATTAAATTTTAAAGAATTAACCCTTCTAACTCAGAAGGCGCACTTCTTAGGCATAAGCCTAGAATCAATTGACCTATTCGCCAGAATATAACAATTTATTTATGCGAATTAGGCTCCCACACCAACATGCAAAAAACATTAGTATCCAAAAACTAAAACACGCCCACACACAACATTCAGGGGTGCACGGACAACAGAGAACGCTTCAGCAAATCCTTTGTAAGAGAATTCAAGACCAATTTGCAGACTTGATTCCACTGACTTCGAACACTTAATTCCTGGCCATTTCCTGATTGGGTGCCCGCTGTTAGCATCTCTCGAACTAGATCTAAGCAGAAAAAACGTGTATCAGCGGTGAAAATGAGTCAGAAATAACAACAGGATATATGAAAAGGGTGGTCAAAGGAATACTTATTACAACTGCAACAACGTAACAAATGGACAACAATCAATTGGATCAATTCATTGAGCCGCACGACAACCATGCCATGCGTCCCGGGTTCGAGACCAGGTCTCCCCGTGAGCTTTTATTAAGAAATTAAAATAATCCACTCCGTCTCTGGGCTGTTGTCTAGCTCGCAGCAATGCAAAAACAAAACTTTTAAGTTCCCTCACTTCCCTTACTCTAATATCCTTGCAGCCAAAACCATGCTAACGCATCAAAGGGTTGTTTCCTAGGATTTGGCCACATCGTATAACAAAAAACAAAAAACAAAGAAGGAAATCCAATTAAAAGGCGAACTGGTAAAAAATGACAATCTACCTCGCTGAAGGTGTCGTTGGGCCGTATTTCGCCTCTTCATACAGGAAGGACGAAATTGTGCGAATAATTTCTCTTCAAGACGAGGACGGCATTAAAAAACGACCGTTTTACAAGCTGTGTCAACTTATAGTTAACATAACTAACACTTGAGTCCCAGGCTACTACAATAAAACCGTTACATATGCAATTAAAACAAGGAAAACTAACTTGCAGCCAGAAAAAAACAATACTTTACACCACAACAAAGAGACAAGACCTCCAGGAGAAAGTTAGATCGACCACAGGACACATCACGTAGTCAAAAGCTGCTGTTAGCATCATGCACCTGGTCATCAAGACTATTACGTGCAAACATTTAATGGTATACTGGTCAACGACGGTTTTTGCTGACCTGGGCACAGGCCCGTAGAGACAAAATTCGGGCCCGGGGGGTATAACATACGGGCCCCCGCGAAAGGAATTTCGGGCCCGGGACTAAGCGTTTACGGACCCATATACAATGGAATGAGTGACTTTCAATTTAAAATCTGTCTATTATATTACACTTTTTCGATCGAGAAACATTTTTTTTATATATAATTAAAATGGAAAAAATTTTCTGTTAATGACTTAGATGACGGGCCCTTTTTGAAAGCCGGGTTTACCCCCTTCGCCCCCCCCCCCTCCCCCTCTAAGCGGCCCTGCCTGGGCACACACAATTTCAACAAGGTACTCTTCGGTTACAAATATAATTTTCAATATGCGAAACTCTAGAAGATCAAGCTTGTCAACATGGAAACAAATACGGGACATGTGCAAACAGACTAAAAAACTAACTTTCATAACACACTGTATGTTTTAGGCATATGTCACTAAAGAGAGATGAGCTCGTAATATGTATTGTTGATATATTGCAGGTGATTGAAAATAAGAAGTAAAGCAGGTGTCTTAGGTAAGATTCTTACCGTATATTTGGAGTCTTATCTTCTACAAATATAAAATCGACAGGCATTACTACTCAACACAAAAATAAATCAATCCAACAATATTATCTGGGAAAAACTCAAACTTGATTCTCGTTTATCAAAGGTCATCTAATATATCCATGAGATGAAATCGTGATACTCTCAGGCAAATCACAACCGAATAAATATTGAAGTTATATCATACATTAGTGGTCAAGTCTTTTACAGTGAATAACAGAAGAATAATATACATCACCACGGACACTAATTAGACTTCATTACTTCACGTATCATTAACATCGTAACAAGCGCCACTAAAGCAATTGGGACAACTTGTCTCGTGACGAGAACGCCTAAACTTAATTTGATCATAAGCAACACACATTAAAAGTGCATGGATACTTAAACAAGAAGAGCTAAATTTACAGTCTGATGAATGTTTCACCGATACCCGAAAAAATACCAACAACTTATTCACTGTTATGTACTTAAGAACTACGTTATCGACTACAATCAACAGGCCTACCGGAAGCAGTGGTCTACAGAGGTACAAGAAGGGATCCTTTTCTCAATTGTACTGGAATCACTTCAACTTCCAAATTATGTTAACTTCAATGTGATGGAATTAAACACCTTTCTCTGTTTCTTAAAATTGAGAAAATTAAATTGCTATTTTGTACCACGTTTTACTTGCCGCAACTGTAAAGCATATGGATAATTGGGTATGATACTTAAGCCACAGTTGCTCCCTTTCAAATGATATTAAATTCAATGTAAGTAAAAAAAACTTTTAAGTTAAACAGTTTTATTTAACATTAGATGATGTACTAAAAACTAGAAAATAATTATAGGTCACAGATGTGGGGCTTACCGAGATATAGATACCATCTACCGGTAAGAAATCGGGTAGTGGCGTTCTCTAGTGTCGGAGGCCAAGATGTGGGTTTAATCAGATTTAAATAAAACCGGGGTTCAAGTGATAATTAACCTTACTTTTTTCAATTCAAATGCGAACCAGAATAGATCATTTTCGATTATTTGTATATTTCACTCCCTTCCCACCGCTAACAAATTATGAATTCGGACACCAATATCGGTGGTTTTCGATTATTTGTATATTTCACTCCCTTGCCTCCCCTAACTCTAGGGGTGTCTTATCAACAAATTTTTTAAAGGCATCGGGAATGTCATTATTCATTTATTTGACCCCAAAAAGTATCGATTCGATCCACCCCCCCCCCCCCCCCCAACCACGCCCCTTCGATGATACCATATTAGGTAAAGAATTTACCACTGTTACTTGCTGCATATTGCAGCACAATAGGTACTTTAATTTTAACTTAATTAACAAAATGTCAAACACTCCCAAATCACTCAATCTTGAAAGTCAGAAAGCTGCACTGTAATGTGTGACAGTTTATACGCCAATATGAACGCACCTTTTTCCTCTGTAATTGCTGCTGCTTTCTGCTACGGAGCGGATGTCATACTTTTGACTTCTGGGAAGAAGAAGACAAAACGTTCCGTGACAGCAGCAGGTGTACGACAGCAAACAGAGATAAGTAAAATCTATTTATAAATAATTTCCACGTTTAACCAAGCCATCCTTGCCTGAATAAACTGGTAATCCTAGTAATTTAAAATTGCAGCACGTAATATAAGCGTAAAGAACTTGTTTTCGGAACGTGATATTCCGACGTAGAAATTCCAACGCTATCCGAGAAAACAAACAAAAATCAAAGTGACTTCCTTAATGTAAGGACCAGACTCTGTAGGAGACTATCACAGCCATTACCAGACATCTAGAGATACTTAAAAGGGTAAAATTTATTTCCACTTATAAACTTGAGTGAAAAATCACAAATTTGTCATGGACTCTTCCTACTACGAGTCAGGCTCAGCCACTTGAAGATTTGAGGAGCCTTCGGCTTACTCCTCCTCCGCCTAAGGACCTGCACCCTCCTGCAGCCTCAGTTGGCGGCGCAGATCGAGGCCCTGAAAAAGGAGATGCTAATGAAAAATGAAAATGCGATAATTAACCTTAGAATATAAAACAAAACAGGAATGGCAATAGCGTATATAAAGAGTGTATATGAGCGTGCTTTTTCCAGATGAGAAGAATATCCAAGAGAAAGTGAGATGGAAGAAGGTCCCTTCTTTCAAAAAATTAGTTTGGCTGGCTCTGAATGCGGAGTGTAAGCGAAATTAAAAAGTGTTCTAAAGGTGATATAAAGTGCTAATTGACTGAAAAACTATTACTAAGTACAGTGATTAATGTGGATAATTTGTGCTTTACCTTTGAAGTTGTGCGAAATTCGTAGATATTTATAAAATGAGACAATGAAGTGCAGTGTGCTTTCTTGTAGAAATAACTCTAAATTTCCTGGAGGAAAATCTTTTTATTAGGTTTTTAAACTACTTTAAATACTAAGTTATAATGTTAGTTGATAGTTTTCAGCGATAAGTAGAAAAATTAATGAAAATATCAGCTGAAAACAAGTAGTTTCTATTTGCAAAATCAAGATACAGATTTGTTTATTTATGACATTGCAAATGTCAAAAAGCAAGATCCTGTATTTCACAAACGGTTCGAGAAAACATTACTCTTAAATTGATTTAAATTTATTCAAAACATTTTAATATTTCGCCTTACACTTGATATAATACGGTTTTAAGTGATGTAGATAATTACTTTAATTAAAAAATATGAAGTAAATTAGTGACTTTGAACAACTTTCAATGCCCCGCTCCTTACCTTCTTATTAATTACACCAATACTGAACTTCTCATACAAATGCAAATTGTTTCCAACACAACTTGGATGGTGGTCGCTTAATTTCAGCCGTCGCCATTCCTGGAAGAGATGCTTCTTGGGTAAATTGATGGCAACTCAGTTTGATAGCAGATTTTTGCTAATGTCGCCGCTTCCTCTCCTGCAGGAAAGTTCAGAAATTTGCAGTAGCTTTAAACTGCCTTACTACTCCCTTACTGTCACCGGCTGATGTCAAATGGCTCAGTTGTGTATTTTTCAGGTTATTTTTGTTAATCAATAATTTAATAAACATAATGGATGAAAACTTGCTGACATTAGAACGTTCTCCCGGAGCTGCACGATTGCTTCAAGATAGTAAGTACCTCTTGAAAAATGTATGTGCAACTTTTTTTCTAAATGGTAGAAGTTAATATTTAATTGATTAACTACTGTTTTATTCTAGATCCGCAATCATCGTTATCGAATATTCGGGATACGGAAGAATGCAGAAACTTACAAGAACTACAAAAGATAAGAGAAGAACAACGAGGGCATAACGAAAGTGCTTAAGGGGACCCGGTGGTCTAGCGCGCGTAAATTTAAGGCATTTTCAGGATTTTTTTAAGGTAAAACCAATTAAAAAAACGATAATTGAACTATGTACATTTAATAAACTACTCAGTACTCATACAAAAAAAAATTATTATAAAAAAAATATTTTTTTTTATAAAAAAAATGTAGCTGAAAATAACACCCTCAAAAAAATCGACCTGGGTGGCGTTGATGATTTCAGCTCTGTCAGTCATCTGAACAATAGAAAAAAAAAGGTTATTAATCTATGAGTGTCTCTATCGTTGGAACTAAAATAAATTAAAAAAAAAATTTTGACGAAGTGGTGCACTTTTGAATTTTGGGTACCAAAAATACGACTTTTTTTCGATACTTTTTTAACAAAAAAACAAAAATTTATTAAAATAACAATTTTTTTTAGTTCCGACGATAGCCATTGGCATACTGAATAACATATTCAAAATTTAGCCCAATCGGATCGACAGTTTCTTTTTTTGCTCTACGCCGTGCAGACAAAAGTAGTTTTGAGATAAATGAGCTTAAAGTTTTTCATTCATGAGGCGGTCCAACCGTTCGCTACCTGCTATAAAGACTGTAGAAACTAAAATACTGTCAATATTATTATAAACATTTAACAGTATATTCTCGAAAGACTATACTTTGGAAAAAGTAAAAAAAAATTCAATTTTTTGAAAATTGTAGACAACCGGGTCCCCTTAAGTTATTATAAGACTCAAATAGAAAAAAAGAAGAATCAGAAAGGAAAAAGGAAGCTCTGCATCAAGAAAAAAATACTATATTGAGAAAATTTTCAGAAAAGTTCTAATAAAACCAAATTTAATTTCTAAGGGTTCTTTAATTCCCAAAGTTGTTCACAAACATAATCCCTTAAATATCTAGCACTTGCTTTTATATCTTCTTGTGGCGTGGAAATTTCGCTCAACTCAACATTTTCAGTTTCTACGAAATCTAAATCTATCTCATTCGCCAGATTATGAAGAATGCAACAGGCTATGACGAAGTGGCATATTTTTCGTAATCCCCAGCTGTTAGTTGAAATTTCTCTGAGCTGCTGTCAGGTGGCCGTTATCCTTGTAGGAAGTTAGCAAATACTTCATCAATGAATATGCAGAGTCGTCTACCTACGTTTATCATAGCGTAAATCTTGAAAAGATTCGTGCTGTTCAAAGCTTGTCGAAAGACATTGGAAAAGGTCCGTGTTCACTCTAAAGTGCACCCTGAGCTCCTCATCTGTGTATGATAGAACAAGATTTTCAAAGTAATTTTGAATAGATGTCCTCTTTGTGCGCTTTGGAACTAACTCCGACATTAAAAGACTAGTTTCAATATTATTATTTAGCAGAAGATTCTCTGCACAATGTCATCATCACTCGACGATTCATTAGGTCTGTTCACGTACCTGCAGGAATTATAATTCCTGCGCAGGAAAATGCAGAAAGTCGTTTTCGTACTGTTTGACAGCAGATTTTTGTTGACGTCACCGCTTCCCCACCTGCAGGAAAATTCAGGGATTTGCAGTAGCTTTAAACTGCCTTACTTTTCCTTACTGTCACCGGCTGATGTCAAATACCTGACTAGTGTATTATTGAGGTTGTACTGGCACTCTTCTAATTTTTCAGGAATTTTCAGAAAAATGTTTTTGTACTTTTGACAACTGTACCCCCACCACATAAAGAAGGAAAATGTAGGAATTTTCAGCTGCAGAAGTACGTGAACAGACCTATTATCATCCACAACTAAAGATCTCATTAGCAACTTCTCCTCCTTCTACGTAATTCGTCCATAATTCAACTTTTCTCAATTAATAAATTTACGTTCGCTACAACTTCACTTGTCACTGTTGACACTCTTCTTCTACTTTTTTAGGAACTTTCAGAAAACTGTTTTCGTACTTTTGACAACTGCGCCCCCACCACATAAAGAAGGAAAATGCAGGAATTTTCAGCTACAGAAGTAAAAAAACAGAAATATTAACTTTTGAGTAAATTGTTATTCATTTTTATTTATTTTTTGATCTTTGCACTGAAATTTACTTTTTTCAGTTCTTCAGTTGCCATTAATTTACCCAAGAAGCGTCTGTTAACTTTCGAATTTTCATCCCCTCCGCCAAAAGAATATTTTACTTGGTTTTTACAAAGCTAAATAAAGCCATTTAAGAAAGAATAATTTTGATTGAGATATAGCAATTTAAATACAATGAGTTCAATAAGCATATATTACGAATTTTGTTAACAATAGCAAATATTCCCGCATCTAAAAATAGTGCCAAAATGTAACCAAGGGTTGTCTCTTTCAATTAATATAAAATATGGAAAAAATAGTCCAGTATTATTATTATTGTTTATCCTTGACGAACAATGAATTATTCCCAAATAAAGTTATTCAAGAATAACTTAAGGGGTTATATACAAAATTGAGGGGAAAAAGTGAGCTAAGTTGGTAATTTTTTTAAGGGTTTTATGCAAATTTTATTAGAAAAATATTTAAAAAAAAAAGTTGAACCGACTTCACAAAAAGCGTTAAAAAGCATAAAATAATTTTTAATTGCATATCTATTACGGCATTTTGAAGTCGGTGCAAATCAAACAAACCAAACAACTACAACAAAAATATTTAATCGTCATTTCTTATGATCCCGTAAGCTGAAACGTTCAGATAGTATTATGTATTATTTTCAATTGTGGTTCTGTAGTTGTTTTATTTGTTTAATTTGCACCGATTTCAAAATGTCGTAATAGATATGCAATTAAAAATTTTTTTTATGTTTTTTAGCGCTTTTTGTGAAGTCGGTTCAACTTTTTTTTTAAAAACTATTTTATTTTTCACTTTTTAGTGTCTTTTACTCCACGCAACGAAGAAATCAGCATCCAAATCGGTCCACGCGTTAAAAGTTAGTTTTAACCCCCTACCTCACCCCCATTCCACTAAACTTTTTTTCGCATGGTATAAATCAAGGAACATACTCTACCGAACATAAAAGGAATTATCGAAATCGGTCCACGCGTTACGAAGTTACTACCCCTCCCCCTCCCCCACCACCACCATAGGACCAAATTATTCTCCTATTAGCAATAGGGGTCACACTCTATACAACAGCAAAAGAACCATCCAAATCGATCCACGCGTTACAAAGTTAGGTTCCACCCCCCTTCTCCCACCACCACCCCAGCAACATTTGTTTTCTCGTAGTATCAACCAAGGATCATATTCTACCCAATAGAAAAAGAATTATCCAAATCGGTCCACGCGTTACGAAGTTAGACTACCCCTCCCCCCCACCCACACTTTTCACCATAGGACCAAATCATTCTCCTATTAGCAATGGGGGATCATACTCTGTACAACAAAAAAAGAACCATCCAAATCGGACCACGCGTTACAAAGTTAGGTTTCACCCCCACCCTACTAAAATTTTTTTTGACATGGTACCAATCGGTGAACATACTCTACCCAGCAAAAAAAGAATCATCATCAGACATAAAAAAAAAATAAAAATAAATAAATAAATAAAAAAAAATACGCGTCGAACTTAGAACCTCTTTGTTTTTGGGAAGTCGGTTAAAAAGCGAAAGACAATTTTTTGGTAGTACTATCGAAAGTTGAATTATAAAAAAATATTAAAAACTGTCGGAGTTATGGCCCCTCCCCCGAAGCGCGTTTTTTTTGCAGAGGCTTGCGATGAACACTCTCCAAGGCGAACCGCTTAACTGAAATCAAAAGAGTAAAAAAATTATTGAAGAAAAATGTATTGTGGTGTACTTGAACGGTTCGGCTTTCTAATAAAAAAACCAAGTTGACAAAAAATTAGTTTTTTGAGGTGTTCAAAATTCTAACCAAAAATTCATTGCAAACAATCGAAAATATTTAGATGAAAAAGGAACCGTTCAAATACACGAGATTGTAAATATGAACAATTTAAAATAAAATTATGAAAATCGGTTCAAAAGTTTTTGAGATATCACCTTCACCGCAACGGTATTTTTCAAAAAACTCTATTCCGAGAACATCGCGTTTAAAGTTTTTGGACGCCGCTCGCCAAGTGCTTATGGATGGAACTAGCGCGCTGCGAACGGCTGTCACTTGAAATCTAGTGCTCCGATCTGCATGAAATTTCACACATGTATTTTCGAAAGTATGTACTTTCAGAATTTTTTCGATTTTTTGAGCCCTAACTTTGTATATAACCCCTTAATACGCGAATAAAGTTATGCGTCGAATGATATTTGTGGGCAACTTTGCCGGTAGACAACATCTATAGTAGTCTCACAAAGCATTCGCCATTCGAAGACATGCAGAGAGAATAATCATAATGGAACACAAATAAAAAATACTAAAAAATGGTAACAAATTTAATTACCTTTTTACTTTTTGTTACTCCATTATTACTTTGTACAAGTTCTTTCCTTTCTTAAGTAAAAATCCCTGAGTATTCAAAGAATCCAAAATTTGATTGAAATTAGTGGTAAGACCACCGTGTGTTGCCATATCCTTAAGTTCTTCTGCACTAAAGATGGTTTTGTCTAGGGTACTCGAACGCATTTGTAAAATTCGTAGGAACTTTTTAACTTGAGAAGCTTGGCTCATTCCAGATCCATTGATATTTCTTTGCATCTGCAATGCTCCATCGTCAGTGCTGAATACGTCTACTAAACTGTACCGGACAACAGATAAAACGTCAAGGGCATGCTGAAGTGTAGCTTCAGTTTTTAACTCAAGACGAGCACGAGCTTGAGTCAACCGAATCAGTCCTTCAAGTTGTCTAGAAATTATATATTAGCTACAGTGTACGCTGTGCAATTACAATAAAAACCTTGTTGTAACAGGGATTGAATCCACACCCGTGCGAACTTTACGTAATTCCAAGTAAAATTTTTTGAGTTCTTGTGCAGCTTCAGGTGATAAACGGGGATGAATATTTTTTCTTGTGTATGCTGAAAGATTGCAAAGTTACTTAATCCTACTATGTTTATTGTTTAATTACCGATGTATTTTTGCATAAGGACTTGAGGAAGAAGATCCATTTCTTCTCCCGGCTCTAATTTTAACTTTTGTTCGAGTGGTTTATCTTCACTCTCAAGAACACTATTTCCAGAAATATTTTCCTTTTGCCTCATTCCAATAAATGAATTTCCGGTTGGTAGTTTTTTCGTTCCAGCATGAAGTGCTTGTATATGTGCTGTTAGCAGGCTATCTAGATGTTTATCTGGTCTATCAAGCAATATAAAAACTAAGTCAAATCGTGACAAAAGCGCTGGATTAAGTTTTAGATTTTCAGAAACTGTTTTTGCCCGATTATAGTGACCTCCAGATGGATTTGCCGCAGCTAAAACACTTGTTCGCGCAGGAAGCGAACACAACACTCCAGCTTTAGCTACGCTAACGGTTTGTTGCTCCATTACCTCTAATAATGCTTGATGATTACTAGACATTTTGTCAAATTCATCTATACAGCAAGCTCCTTGATCTGCCAGAACTAAGGCTCCAGCTTCCAAAGAACCTCCACCACCCACACACCCCTTTTCATGGCGAACGGTTACCGTTAAACCAGCACTAGAACTACTATTTCCGCAAACAAATATTCCTAAGATATAAAACCAAGTGTATCATAAAATTTTTATATAAAAGCCTACCTCTAGGAGAAACGTTTGCACAAGCTTGCAACATTTGGCTTTTGCCGACTCCAGGATCCCCTACTACAAGGACATGAATTTCAGTTCGACGACCAACAGAACCTGGCACTCCTGAGCCACCGAAAAGGCCTAATATAAGTCCAGCTTTGATCATTTCATGACCATAAATTGCCGGACAAAGGGATTGGACAAGTAGTTTGAAAGTTGAGGGCTCTTTGCTAATCATTTTAATGGCTTGCATATCCTTTTCCGTAAATTCTGATTTTCTATTAGACAAAGTGTTTTTGTTGCTGGATACGGCAACTGCACGGAGATACATTTTGTACATACTTGCTTGGCCTTTCTTCTGCTGATCCTCCTGCGGACGTACTTTAAGTATTCCAGTTATAGTCACGTCATCTCCTGGACATACTGAATCAACTAAATCTTCTGTTAGCTCCACTTCTATGCTTCGTGGAACTCTTCCGGAGTCATATTGCTCTCCCAACATCGACTCCTGTAAACGTAAGGATTGAAAGGCCTCTGTTCTTGTATACGGGGAAGATAGAAGTGGCACAAAGTTACTTCGCGCTCTACAACCGTCTTTACAAGACGTAGGAACAGTCATTACACCCTCTGTCTGCCTTATTGCTTGTTCTGATCCACACATAATACACCGGAACGCCATCCAAGTACAAAGTATTTCTGCAGCGGCTGCTCTTATTACTGTTCCCCGCACAGATAGCAATCGATCATAATTATTCACCTTTAATGATCGCAAATTTACTACCGGACCATGACCGTGTATCCTAGCTCTAATAGACTGCAAGGAATTGTTGACATGTAAATACTGATTTCCTTGCTGGCTAAGTGTTAGCTCTGCGATCGGAAGGGATGATACGAGCTTATGCATGGCAACTCCCGCGCAACTTAAAGTGTGCTCAGGTTGTTCAGATAAATCTTGCTGAAAAGTTCCCCATTTTTGTCTAAACCTCTCATCGTCTAACAGTGTTTGCAAGGCAAGTGTAAACCAAAACTTGTTTTTAACAGTTAGAAAATCATAATGCCTTGCATGTGCAATAAAATGCTCTTCAATAGCTTTAACCTTCCTTACTGTGACAGAAGAAGAATCAAATTTTTCTTTGGGGAAGTACAATTCCCATCCGGGATAGTCCCCTGGATTTGCTCCCAGCACCACCGACACAACGGTATTTGGATTATCTGGAGCTAGAGAAGTGGTCGATAAAAAACTTTGGTTTAATCTATTTTCAGCGGGAGATTGTCTCGGGATTTGCAAAACTGTAGGCTTTTCTTTAGGCGGTCCATGTCCCCAATTTTTACGATAGTATGGTCGCCAAGGTTTTCTTGATGTTCCCCCACGACCCCTACCCCTTGAGGGCCCGGGTTGAGGCGGATTTGACGGACCTGCATTGCTCATATTAATGTGGTGAGTGGTTAAAATGTTTAACAATTCCACTTAATGTAAACAAAAACAAATATGACTTTTTAATTTGTGACATTTACTATATCCCACATGAAGTTGCAGGTGGCGCAAAGCATGCAAGGAGACAGTCACGTACAAAATTAGAAATATATAATTTTCAGTTTTCTTTATATAGTGTTCGGAAAAAATTTGGATATAATGATTCTTGAAGTCTAAAACACAATCTGAGCTTTTCGCCAGTTTGAGCTTTAAGGTGCTTTTACACTTTAGAAGTCTAAAAAAAATGCAAATTTTCAAGAATTTGTTTCTCCGCTGTTTTATTAGATATGAACATGAAACTTTTTTAAAACATTATCTAATCTTTTAGAATACAAAAAAAATTGTTCTTTCATCTTTGATTTTTTCGTCTTATTTATAGAGGACGCCAAAGTTGAGTCCTTGAAAAATTTCTCTCTTTGACCCATGGCGGACCTTAGAATAAAGAGCTAAAGGAAGAGTTGTAACTCGATTTTAGTCTTAGAACAAAACACGAAAGGAAGTGCAACATGCTCAAAGAGTTTCCGAAATTTCCTTATGTGTTTGAAAGGTGTGAATCTGTTAGTTTCACCATGGAAGTAGTAAATTTTTGACTCATTCGAAGTGGTCCTCGCAAACATTACTACCATTGGATGGTATATAATCAGTTCTACCGATGGATTTTAACCACAGTTCTCTAAAGTCTTTATCTTTTGAAAATCTAAAATACCAAAAAGTAGTAAAATATTTTAATGTTTAAAATTTTATTAGAGCCCCCAGGCAACGCCATCTTGATAACAAGATGGCGTTGCCCCAGACAAAAACTTCCGTCAGCTTTCGCTGAAACCACCAAGGCGACCCAAAGCACTGATGTATCTCAAATGTAAACAAACGAGACCATCAAGAGAAATGTTTATATTCTTTGGTAATTTAGCTTTTATTTATACAGCGTTTGCACATATTTCAAAGAAAATGCTGTATAATTGCTTATTATATTATTTAACTTTCCTGAAAAATTATTTTCTACACCCAATGCGTCGATTATTTTTACAACAAAATACCGCGCACTTCATCATGAAAAATGTTCAAATTAAGCACCTCAGATTCTTAGTAAACTAAACCAAAACAGTCTTTTAAATGTTAATTTTCTCTATTTGTAAAATTACACCACTTTTAATAATAGAACAGTGAAAATTATTCAATAGACACTGAATCTGCACTCTTCAGAAAGTCCACGTCAAATTGACATTTCGGAAGGCGTGCTTTTTAGACCCCTTCCCACACCTTGCCCATGAACAAAATATCGGAAAACACGTACACGGTTTATAGACGGTATTGCACTTCCTTTTGTTTTCTGTTCTAAGATTTTAGTGAAGCAAATTTCTTTTGTAGTATAATTTCGAGCCATGTAGTAGTAGCAACAATTCAGGCGTAAATGAAGTCAGATTTAAAGTGGGGCCAAAAGTAAATTTAAAATCTTGATAATTCGTTAAAGAATAATTTGATTTTAACTTCTCTGAATAAAATATTTAAGTTGCATAACTATTAAGTTTGAAGTTACATTATAGGTCAAGCGAATCATCATTTTAGTTTTTATTGATTAAATCTTATATAAGATTTCCTATTGATGCCCCCAACAAATTTTGTTTGACGCCTTCCTGGTACCAACGATCCAAAACATTAAAGAGTGTTTTTGATTTTGCCACCGAGACATAACACCGGGGACAACTGGAGTTACTGTGACCCTGCACCAAAGTGTCATCTGCTTCCAAGTGCGAAACCCTGTGTTCGAGTTTATAAGTGCCACCCGCTGTCAAATTGCAATTGAAAATTATGGAGATTAATAAAAAATCAACAATTTCAGCAATTATATTTATTATAATTATTGGTTGGTTGGGAAAGAGTAAAGATTTTTCGTTTTTTCTCGTTTTTATTATAACAGGACAGTAAAAATAATTAATTAAATATAAAAAATCGCAGCAGACAAGCACAATGCCAGTTATTTTTACTCATCTACTTCATTTGTGTTAGTAGTGTCAGAGCTGTTCCTGGTCCAAACCAGGGGCAATCGGTGCTAGCACCAAGGGCAAAATGTGGCAAAAACGAACAATCCGAAGCAAAACTCGAGTCATGGCACCGCAATCTCGAACATGCATTTGCTTCTTCAAGGCACAAGTGTTAACACCGAAGCAAAATCGAAAACACCCAAAATCAGTTTTCACGTTAACCTCACAAATATTCTTACGAAACTTTTACTTTTTTCCATAAATTGAGATTTTAAGTGAACTTCAAATGTTTATAGAATGAATTTAGAAGTACAGTCGACTCTTGATAAGTTGAAACTCAAGGGACCAGGGAAAAATTTCATCTAGAAGTAATTTATAATCTTGAAGTAATTTATATAATTTATTTACCGGAAAAGCGATTTCCCGCCATGCTATTTCTAATTATTTTGGGCACCAAAAGATCTAATACTTCGTGCTGCTTTATTTAAACAAATTCTCTTCTTTTAAGCAATGTCGGTTCACAAAAAGCACAAAATAGTCTAATAAGTTTATTACAATGATAATATACACTTTTAGTAGGAGTTATCTTAACAAATGGAACAAAATTTAACGTAATTCGCTTGAGGAAAAATTTTCACGCACAAAAGTAAACAACCTTTGACAGTACGAAATATATTTGGCTCTGTTATGTAGTATGCTTTTGTCTCTTTAATTCATCACCCACAGCTGATTTTAAATTCCTCGAGCAGCGTCACTCACGGATAGGAGTTTTACACGGTACAGCGCTTCCTCTAGTTCTTTATTCTAAGACTCACGGATAGGAATTTTACCTACGGTTGACGGTACAGCGCTTCCTCTAGTTCTTTATTCTGAGTGGCGGACAGTTAATCTCAGGATTGCCAAGTCTGAAACAAAACATTCAAAAAGGGTTTCAAAGATGAAGGTTTCTCACACAATAATTAACCACCGTTATTGAAATATCGATGAAAAGAAAGAAAGGGCGCTGATAAAATATTGTGCAGGACATTCTAATAAACAAAACGCACCATGGTTTATCCAAATCGGTTCAGTAGATTCAGAGATTAACTGTCCGCCGTTTCAAAAAATGTCATTACGAGAAAAACGAGTTTAAATTTTTTTAACGTGTTCTTTATTGAATGTTTTATAAAAAAAATCGATTTTAACCACTCACGATTGCTTAATCCGCTAATCCTGGACCACATAAAAGTAAAACGTCATCAACACACGAGAAGGCCGGAAATATAATATGTTTACTACAAGTATCCGGTATTTTAGAGAAAGAGAAACAGGGGCGCTACGCGACCGGCGCTGCCCGAACACCCGCGGATAGCCGAAAAAGCGCCCGCTTAAAGTTGCTATCTCGATATAACGTTCGAATTTTTCCAAAAAATTTTTTGAAGGTATAAGGAGTTGAAAAATGTAAAAATAAAAGATAGATTTTCTTTTAAATTCTAAAGTGTAATAGTACCTTGATTTATTTTGAGCTTAATGCAAGCTATTACATAAAAATACAAAATAACAAAATAAATACTACAAACTAAAATAAACAATACTTCATAACAGATAATGTAAGCTAAAATATAAGCTATGATTATGATAACTATAAACTGGGAGGAAGGAGAATTAGGAAAGGCGATCAAGATGGGCGGGATAAAGATATAAGGCTTTGTGAAGGGATGATTTACTCAAATGGAAGTCAAAGGAGGGAAGGTAGTTGACTTTTCGAAGCATCCTGGTAATTGGTTCGCGTTGACCGTAGTTCGTGCGATGGCGGTCGAGTCGGAAAAGGGGAGTGGACCTAAGGTTTCGAGGGTTTGTATAGATGGGTAAAGACTGCAGGATTGAAGGGCAGTCTATGGCACCAGCTAGTAGCTGATGAATGAAGAGAACGTCGGAAACATCACGACGTTTACTTAGGGGTTGTAAGTCGATCAGTTTCAGACGGTTTTCATAAGGTGGAAGGTTGAATCTATCTACCCATGGAAGATCACGTAGAGCAAAGCGAATGAACCTACGCTGGACAGATTCAATTCTGCTAATGTGGGTTGTTTGCGTGGGTGACCAAACCTGGCTGGCATATTCAAGGAGAGGTCTAACGAAGGAAATATAGAGAGATTTGGAAACATAAGGATTGGAGAACTCTCTAGACCAGCGCTTCACAAACCCTAGCGCGGAGTTAGCTCTTTTAATTATGCTATCAATATGGGAACGGAAATTTAGTTCACTATCACAGATTATTCCTAGGTCACACAAAGAGGTAACGATAGGGACTGGTACGTTGGTTAACATGTATGTTCTCGGGGTGGTGGTAAGACGCTTGCGGGAATAAGAGATGGACTGGCATTTGGAGACATTGAGCTCAAGAAAGTTTTTCATGCACCATGTGGTGAACGAATCGAGGTCATTTTGGAGAAGAAGAGAGTCGGTTGTGGAGGAGATATGTTTAATTATTTTCATGTCATCAGCATAAATTTACAGCTCTGAGTATTTTATGACACAATCAACATCATTAATTGTAAGGATGAAAATTAATGGACCGAGGTGGCTGCCCTGAGGAACGCCGGAACGAGCGACAATGGGGTTAGAAATGGATGAGCTGAAAAGAACATTGTATTGACGGTTGTTTAGGTAGGATTGAATCCAGGAGATGAATCTGGGGGGGGGGAAGCCTAGGCGATCAAGTTTAAACAGGATAACGCTATGGGAGATCTTGTCGAAGGTTTTACTAAAATCGGTGGCGATAACATCAACATCTTTACCGTTTTCCAGGGCACATAGTGTTTTGGAGACGAATTCGGTAAGGTTGGTGGTTGTAGATCTACCTTTTAGGAAGCCATGCTGGGAGAGGGAGAAAATAGACTTACAGTGGAAGAACATGAAATCATAGACCAATTTTTGGAATAGTTTAGGTATTGTTGATAATTTAGCAATGGGACTGTAGTTGGATACATCGTTCTTGCAGCCTTTTTTGAATATGGGAATAATATAAGAGTTTTTCCATAATTGAGGGAAAACCCCTTGAGTGACCGAGAGGCGGAAAAGCAAAGTAAGGGGTTGAACTAGATGCATGGCACACTTTTTCAGAACTATGGCCGGAATGCCGTCAGGACCGGGGTGAAAGTCATCCGCAAACCTGTTAATACTGGCGGCGATTTATTCGGGGTCAGGGTCAAAAGATGTAAACGACGTTTGAGTGCATTTGTCCAAGAATGAAAAGTAGCTAAGGTCAGGTTGGAGCGAATTGTCGCTGAAAGATTTACTGAAGAAGTGTGCAAAGAGGTTGGCGATAACCTGAGGATCTGATGAAGAGGTATTCTCGAGCTTTAGGGTGGAAGGGTAACCATTGGATTTCTTCTTAGAATTAATAAAGCTATAAAAGCACTTGGGGTCGGATATGAGGCTTATTTCCATCCGTTGGAGGTACTCATGGTAGAGGGTATCACAACGTTCAGAAAAAGAGGTGTAAGCAGACAAGTAGGAAGAATAGTCAGACTCAGTCTGGGTCAGAAGAAAAGTTTGCCAACGTTTATTTCTCCTGTTACGGAGAGAGCGTAATTCTTTGTCGTACCAAACGGGGGATGAGGAGCAGTTTTTGCGAGGAAGAAGAGGGATAGATTGTGTAAGGCAAGCGTGTATTTCCGAATAAAACGCCTTTACAGCAACGTCTATTGGAAGATGTTGAGGGACATTGCCAATGTTGGAGTTGAGGAGCAAGTGATTTAATTTTTCAAAGTCGCCTTTACGAAAATAAAATTGAAGGAAAGAGAAGACTCGGAGCATGAAAGGGCGTGAGGATGTTCGTAGGAGAAAACGAGGAACAGGGGAGGATGGTGACGACCGAGGGAGGAGACGAGATGTTCGCTTTCCGCGACAGCCGAGTTAACTGGGTCTGAGGAAAAGATTAAGTCTAATTGTCTGTCCAGAAAGTTTCTGACTCCACTAACTTGAAAGAGACCAGAAACGGAGAGCTGATCGGTAAAAAAGGCTTCTTTGGCGGAAGAGGCGTTTAGGGGGACAAAGTGTGAACAGTCCTCAGACAATGACCATTGAATACGGGGGAGGTTAAAGTCACCAAGTACAATGAATTCATCGGAGGCGTTAGCGTTCTCAAGCATGGTGTCTAACGTTTCAATTACGGGCTCGTAGGCTTCTATAGGTTGAGAGGGACGAATATAACAACAAAGAATATACAGAATACACTTATTCAGTGTTAATTTGATACATACAAATTCAGATATTGAAGAGTCGGAGGTCTTAAACAGGGTGGCATCATAACGGTTGTGAGCAGCTATGAGAACCCCACGGCCTGGTGGGTCATTGTTGCCTACACAACCGTCTACACGGAAAATGGTATAGTTAGGAGGGAATAGTTCGTTGTCTAGAATTCCTGGTATTAGATTGGTTTCAGTTAAGGCAAAGATATCGTGCGGGAATTTGTGGGAGTTTAGGAAAAATTGGATGTTTTTGTGCGAAGTCCTCTGACGTTCTGGTAATAAACTGACAAGCTGTTGGGGAGAGGTACTTGATCGGAGACCGCAGGTGAAAATCAAAGGAATTTAAATATTACATCGCAAAGCCATCGGTTAAGGGCAGATCCTTTGGGTTGGTCATTTTACTATATTCGTTGTTCTTAGGGATAAGTTTTATTGACTCCAGTTTTTTTTTTAAATAGTTTGACTTAGTCATAGTATATATAGTATCTATTGTATGGTAGTGCTTGCATGGCAAATTTTGGTGGACATGCGTTAACACGACTGTTAAACATTTTTTTGTTTGAAAGTTTTTTATATTTGTATAAAATTGAGGAACTCTATTTCCTTGTAAAAGGACATCAACTTTGAAATCATTTCAATATTTGCGCAAACTTAATTCAATATATTAGAAAACAGTTTGTGAAATGCTTTGCCTCATTTGAATGGTTTTCAAAAAACAAATATGTTTGTGCTATAATTGCGTTACAGTTGAATTTCTGTTATGATGCAATCTGTTTGTGGCAAAATGTATGAAAATGAGGACTCATATTTGAATTATTTTTGGCAAACGAACAAATTGAAACCTAGCACAAAACTAACGCAAAATGTCTATGTGGGTAGGGTAGCCCATCTTTCTGTAGATAAATTTTGTCATGAAATATGAAGTCGTTTTGGTCTAAGCAAACATTTAACAGATTTATTAACTGTGCGGATTGTGATTTGTCATTTACTTTAGTTTTGATTGTATCACCTAGTATTATTCATTAATTTATTAACAGAAGTGCAAAAATTGCAAACATCGAACGAGACCAGGATCCGCATTTTTTAGTAATTGAAGATCTTTAATTCTCTTGACTAGGTCTTTACTGTTTTTAGTGGAGTATTTGGGGTTAAAGTAATTAAATCCCGCAAAAATTTATTAATTTTTGTACAAGGCTTTAAAATGAGCATTCTGGACAGCGAGAGAGGGGCAGCTAACAGTGTGCTAACAGTGGAGCAAACGGACACCCCACAAGCTATAGGGATTGTCCATGCTACATACAATAAATACATCAAGAAAGGTAGCAAAATGGTAGGCGGTACAAAATTAGTGAAGATAGCATAACTTAAAATGGCATCATGTTCGCGGATTAATTGTAAAGCGCCCCCAGGATAGATAATGCAAACTTTCCAGCACAGAAAAACAGGCTGGGAGGCCAACAACAACTGTTCAATGAATATAACTATTATAGCTCCAACTCATAAATAGTTTCCTGGATTTAGCCATAAAACTTTTTGAAATCCTAATGAACAGGCTTGCGGAGCTATTAAACTTACTTCAAACTTAGTATAAAAACAAACTTCTACACCAGATCCAGGTTATGTATTTTGAATTCTCGAACAAACCGTTTAACTATGAGTTTAAACTAGGGCTTCACGATACTCGAGATAATTCTCGCTGCCGGTATCGGACTCCACACAATACCGAGACCGGCAGCGAGACCAATATCATTAACAGTGCGATACCGAGAGCGAGACTGAGGTGACGAGAGTGGACAAGATATTAGTTTTTATCATTTTATTGTGGAAATTTTTTTTTAGTTGTTTCAGCTTTTATGTCGCTCCGAAAAATTTCAATTGTGTGATTTATGGGGCATATAAGTAAGCACTGCTCTCCTCAATCACTTCTTTCAACATTATTTCCTTCTTCAGATATGTGCGCTTTATCCCCAATAGCAAACAAGAGCCTTTGCTACCTTATTTTGGCGATGGGAATATGAAGAAAATGCATATATACGTAGATATATCATTTGTCCTCGCTCCCCGTTATCCCACCGAAATACCCTTTTTTTATCTTACCGAGAGCGAGATCGCACCGAGACTGGCCTTTATCTCGCCGAGATTGCGACGAGAGCGAGATCGTCTTCACATTGACGAGACCAAGACCGAGATCTGCCAAAGTCTCGGTCTTGTCTCGCTGCCGTGAAGCCCTAGTTTAAACAAACAACTTAATTTATTTATACTAAATATTAATAGTTGAATTAAAAACGCAAACATACACCATACTAAAGGAGCACAACCACAGTAAGTAGCATTTTTGCCAAACAGCAGTTAACCCTGGCGCTAGTTAAAGAGCCCTGGGTTTCAGTGGCTAGGTCTGAGGACTCAACATCAACTCATGTAAGTTGCTATACCACCAAGGATCGGATATACAGCGGGCTGCTATTCTAATTGGCAAGACAACAACATCAAGTCATGTAAGTTGCTCTACTGTTGCTTCAATGAATAAGGTGAGTACCTGCTTCATTATCTAATGGATAAAAATATTGATATAACTGATCAACTTTTATTACTGCAGCCACAGAAGGAGTGCTAGATCTCACTCTGATAAACATGGTCCTGCCTGAGTTCCCAAGGAACTGGCAAGTTCAGATGAAGTGTTGCTATCGGATCATCAGGAAATCCGATACGACGATAATATCAAGTACTGCTTTCGCCAGGAAAACAAGCTGGAAGACTGTCACCATACAGACCTACTTAGTGTAGATAGATGGCATAGATGTGATTGACGCCTCTGGTTCCTGAACCGTCTCATCATCCAGGTCTGAACTTCAACTTCACATTTGATCATGCTATTTACATCTGCCGATAGCTGCTTTAATTTCAAAAGAGCTAATTTTTCAAAACTGAACGATTTGCTTTCTAATTTTTGAGTAAAGATATTGATAAGGGTGTTTTTTGACGCTCTTTCTTTAAGCTTGACTCATTGTGTGCCTCTTTTATCATCTAAGGGCGCACGAACTTGTAAACCGTGGATCGATTTTACTTTAAGGTACTTCAAAAACATGAAGAGTAAAGCTTGGAGTAGGTATTGTTCCTCAAGAAGCGTTGATAACTATTAGAAGTGTTATCATAAGCCAATTCTAACGCTCCTTTAGGAACAATACCTACTCCAAGCTTCTTCAAGTACCTTAAAGTAGAATCATACCTTGACAGAATGAAGCTTATTTTACGAAATGAGACCAAACTTTGGAACTTTGTAAATGCTAAGTATGCCTCTGACGGGTATTCGTCTTTCATAAGTGCTGGTGACACTATCAGTAGTGAGTCTCTAACTATCGCTGTGTGACTATTTCAATACTGATGTGTCAAAACTGTGGTGACTATTTCAATACTGATTTACCAATCGACATCTGTAATAACTGTGTTTAGGATGCTTTCACTGATTACTCTTGACCATAAAGACCATTTAATTGACGACGCTATTGTATTAAAACACATTGCTAATTTAGCTGATAATTTTACCAGTGAATGGCATACCTTTTTGATTTCTGAAATTTTGTTATTCGCCAGTGTTACCTGTTGTATGTTATTTACATATTTAATTTATTGCCGTCTTGAGTGCCCTCCTTTTTTCGTGCGTATCTTCTTATTAAATTGATTGCACTCAGTGTGTACTGTTTCGTGGCGTCTTTTCCGATGAAATATGTAACTGTGGTTTTCAGGGAGCTCATTTAGGGCTCTATTTATTATTTACATCAATTTTGTTTGTTTGATTTGCACCGACTTCAAAATGTCGTAATAGATATAAAATGAAAAATTATTTTATGCTTTTTAGCGTTTTTTGTGAAGTGGGTTCAACTTTTTTTTAAAACTATTTAATTTTTCACATTTTAGTATCTTCAGATATACTACTCGAAAAATGCTGCTCCTACGAATACAGCAATTTCAACAGTTGCAATGGTAGTGCACTCTATAGAAAGGAAACACAATTATCCAAATCCGGCAAAATATTACGAAATTAGTCATGGTCACCCTTTCATACCCTCACCTTAGATACAAAATCTTACCATTGCGCCACTGTACTTTATACAGCAAGAGAGAATCATCGTAGTCACTCTACGTACATGTTTTTTGTCATTTAACAATGAGGAAACATATTCTGTACAACAAAATCAAAATCAGGTCAAAATCGGTCTTCGCCTTGCAAAGCTAGCGCCCTTCCTCCAACTCTTCACATAAGCCATAATTTTTGTCTTGGCACGAATAGATACTCTAATCATTCAAAATCATCTAAAAAATGTTTTCCTCATAGTAGCAATGTGGTATCATACTGTATATAACAAAAAAGAATCATCCAAATAGGTTTCTGCGTTAAAAAGTTGGGAAGGGGGGAGGGGAGGGGGTGCCTCGCCCTACCACATCCTATGCATTTTTTTTGCGGTACCAATAAGGGAACATATTCTACACATGAAAAGAAGACTCATCAAAATCGGTCCACACGTTACAAAGCTAGCCTACTCTTCCCCTCGCCACCACCCTAGATCAAACTTTATTCTCATATTAACAATAACAACAAAAAAATCATCCAAATCGGTCTAGGGGTAAGAAGTTGACATCCGCCCCTTTTTTTGGCGTTACCAATGGGGAAACATATTCTATAAATTAGAAAAAAAATCAACTAAATCTGTTCACGCTTTACCTCCCTCCTCCTCACTCTACCCTACCCTACCGATTTTTTGCAATATTAAAAATTAGCCAATGATGTTATGATTTTACGCTCGATTAAATGATCGGAAGTTTTGTATGTCTAGATATGTTGCAATTGCGCCAGATCAAAGAAAGAGTATTAAATGCAACTCCAGCCTTATTGATTCGAGTCTGTACATGAACTTTAGCTCCGCAGTCGGCTGTAACTATGCTTTTGTGATAGCAACATTTATCAACTTACTTTATTTGCTGTTCTCCAAGAAAAAATTAATTTTGTCTCCTGTATTTCAAGCTCCTAAGTTTTGATTTAGCAGTATTGATCTTAAGCCCTGCTCTGCTACCTTCTGTGATCAGGGCTTCGGACATTATAGCTACATGACTCTGTTTGTTGGATAGGAGACATACATCAACAAGGTGCGGTTAAAAAGCTTCCATCTAATCCCTCACGATAGATAGTCGTTTAGGGCGTTGCACAATATGTCATTAATGACGATCAGGAAAGGCAAAGGTGACGGTATGAGTCCTTGTCTCACTGCCTTCAGCACTTGACCGACAGTTTTCCCTTCTGGGACGCGACATTGGTCTACTGAGTAGGGCTCCTCTATGATAGTGATAATATTTTCTCCCCCATATATATTCGTGATCACAGCTGTCAAACGTCTTCTCAAAATTCACGTACATTAAATGTAAAGGCGACCGCCATTCGGCGGATTGCTCGATGATAATTTGGAGGGCGTCAATGTGATTGCTGCAGGAGAAGCCCTCACGAAAACCTTCCTGTTCCTCGTTTAGAGTGCGCTCGAATGTTTGTTTGATTTGCATTAAGATGATATTAGCCATCAATTTGGAAACTGAGTTAAGAGACAGATACTGCGCCAGTTGCTACAGCTACTCAGGTAGGCGATATGGTCGACCATATATTTTATACCTTGTACAGTGTAGACAAGTGGTCAGATGTCGTATGAAGTCAAGGCCGACTCGAACCTGTGGCGAATAAGTGTGGTAAAAATGGATAATGGATATATCTAGAACTAAGTGGCTGAAATTAGGCTAAGTATTATAAATAGGGCTAAGTAGCAGCCTGGTATTTAGTTTTGATTTAACCAGTGAAGTGATAAGTCCTAATATGTGAAGTTAACCGTTGTATTGAGAAGAAAAAATATAAAGAAAATTGTGAAATGAACTAGTTAGTGAAGTAAATAAAAACCGTGAACATTTGTGATCGAAAATAAGTGTCCTAATTAATACACCGGGCCCAGGGAGCCTCAACTACGTTAGAATATTTATTAAAGATTTAACCCTGTTCAACTCACAAAATCGATTAACCGAAGGCATCAGAAGGTTCATCTCTGTCAAAGAGTAATAAAATAGTTTTTTTTAAAAAAAAGTTGAACCGACTTCACAGAAAGCGCTAAGAAGCATAAAATAATTTTTAATTTTATATCTATTACGACATTTTGAAGTCGGTGCAAATCAAACAAACCAAACAACTGCAACAAAAGTATTTAATCGTCATTTTTTTTACATGGTACCAATCGGTGGACATACTCTACCCAACAAAAAAAGAATCATTAAAATCGGTCGACGCGTTACGAAGTTATGCCCGGTCGGACATACAAAAAAAACATACAAAAAATACACGTCGAAGCGATAGAGAACATTTTTCAGTGTAACTAGTATAAAAGAAACTAAATTTCCAGACATTCCTAAGAAGAAATTAAAACTAAACATTAGAAAATACTGTCCACTGGAGGAAATTACTGAATGTAAATATAAAAAGTCTATAACTAATACCGAAGAAAAAAGAGACGAGAAAAGCATATACATACAACTATAAAATAGTTTTTCAAAAAAAAGTTGAACCGACTTCACAAAAAGCGCTAAAAAGCATAAAATAATTTTTAAATTTAAATTTATTACGACATTTTGAAGTCGGGGCAAATCAAACAAACCAAACAACTACAAAAAAAGTATTTAATGGTCCCTTCTTATGATCCCGTGAGCTGAAACGTTCAGGTACTATTATGTATTTTCTGCAATTTTGGCTCACGGCGTAATTTAGACTTGGTTCAAATCCTGATCAAGGCAGAGATTTTTTTTGACAAATATTTTTTGGGAATATTCTTTTGAAATCGATAGAAATATAATCATACAGTGAAATCGAACAGTGGTTCTGTAGTTGTTTTATTTGTTTATTTTATGCTTTTTAGCGCTTTTTATGAAGTCGGTTCAACTTCTTTTTAAAAACTATTTTATTTTTCCCTTTTTAGTGTCTTTTACTCTATACAACGAAAAAGAACCACCCAAATTGGTCAACGCATTAAAAATATAGGTTCAACCCCTTACCCCACCACCATCCCACAAACATTTTTTTTCTCGTGGTATCAATCAATGAACATACTCACCGAACAGAAAGGGAATCATCGAAATCGGTCCACGCGTTACAAAGTTAAACTACCCCTCCCCCACCACCACCATAGCACCAAATTATTTTCTATTAGCAATGGGGGGGGGGGGGGGCACTCTATACAACACCAATTTTCCAATTTTGTTCTCCTATTAGCAATAGGGGATCATACTCTCTACAACAAAAAAAGAACCATCCAAATCGGTCCACGCATTACAAAGTTGGTTTCCACCCCCACTCCGACAAAATTTTTTTTGTGGTAAGCCAAAAGCTCATAGAAATCAAACTGATGTTGTAAGCTCACATTCCCACACCGAATTCCAAGCTAGAGTGCAAGCTATGCGGGTCACAGACTTTTAATTCAACTTTTTCACAGATTCACTAGGTTTCCTTGCAGTGAACTTATTTGTTCTATTTGACCACGTTGTCCGGGAGTTTCCTTGTCTACCCGAAGAGGGACTAAATTTTCACCGAGGACAGAATTCAGGGAATAATTGAGGATATGAGTTGCAGTATGGTTGCTCCTGATTAATCTCTTTCGAGAAGAATCGATGTTCAAATTCTTAAGAATTCCTCTGCCCATGGTCCCAATGTGCAATACCTTGCCACCCCGAACTTGAACGTTTTTAATCACCACTTCGTAGCTCTGTAAAATATATCGATTTTCAATGTTTCTCTTTGTAATTTCAAGAGGAGGTACAACCTGCTCCTGCAATCTTGAAAAATTTTTTAAGAGTAGTGTAGTTGCGTAACAAAGGATTTGTTTAAATCGAAAATGTATATTTATGACATATCAGTCGTCAGGAATAGCTAATGCTCCAGCTTTTGTGAGCAATAGAAGAGAATTTCTTGCCTCGAAATATCGTGTACTGTTTTCGTGTACATTTTCATCGCTGTCAGATGACATGTCAGATGAAAACATCAAAACAATGCTTAACTTAAAGCCGTTGTAACTTTAAGAAGTTTTATTCATCCTGCAGTCACCAATCTCCCTAGGCTTACGTTAACCTATATTCAGCTGTGGGTGCGAATAGCCACAATCTTATATTTCTACGAATGTGCTGTAAGGAAGATAACGTTCACGTGTATGCTCTCTTTTCCGAAATAGGTATGTGTGCATATATGTTAGGTAATTTTCTCAAACAGCACGGGTTGCACTGGAAACTGTGCTTATTGGCGGAATTAAAAATCACTCTGCGCAACGCACAACATACTGTGAAGTTTAAAAATTATACGAAATTCACGTGTGTTAGTTAGAGTGTTTATTAAGGGGGGGGTTTCATTTTCATTTAATTTTCAATTTTTTAAATAAACAAAAAAAAATATGGTAAATATAAATTTATTTTTAAGTTAAGGGGGAACTACCTTTAGAGGCCGAAAAAAAAGTACTTTTTTGCAATTTATTTTTGCGAAAATGAAGATAGAACACATCAAATTGGTATAATATATATTTAGGGCAATGTTTTAAGATGAAAAAAAACATTTTTTACAATATTGTTATATGCTTTCTATTCAAGCATATATTATGCCGGCTAGCATGGAGAAAGGGAGTAGGTGATGGAAACCTAACACCCACTGGGCGCCACGTGGTTTTTGTATGCTTTGAGTCCACGAACTCGTCGAAATAAAAACAATTGCTTGAATACTGCAAAATTTAATTTTTGTAAATTCTCTAAATCAAACAACGATTACACTAATCTTCAAAAATTTAGTCACTTTCATTACCCTAATCACAGCAAGGAAATATTATTGTTTCGCAGAGGAAAGGAACTCACTCGAAAATTCAAAAAAAATTACAAAATAAGATTATATTATAATAAAAAGATAACAAGATACGTTCTAAAGTACTTAACTTTGCTCTAACCTGTGATGACGTAATCCGAACTTTCCTTCTCTCTGGCTTTATAAATTCGTCTTGATGTCGATGATTTCCTCTAACCCTATACAATTCTATATTGAACTTTACTTCTTTTCCGAATACGAATTCGAAACTCTTTGCTTTACACCCTTTTTTTTAAATTAGACTCAACTTCACTTTCCCATTTACGTTTTATAAGATAGTCAGCACATCGCAAGAAATAAAAGAAAAAGAAGAGGAATTGTCATATGGGGTGGCTATATTTATAGACAGATGCCCCCTATTTTGTCTTATACTCAATCTCCAAGTTGATTTTCCGAATCGGTTTGAATCGGTTTGATTACTAAAATAATAAATTAATTACAATAATCTATAAATTTTTAGATGTCTTTTGGTGGTACCCGAAAATTTATAAAAATTCGTTTTAATCGTAAATTTTGCTGTTGTTTCAAAAATTTTACAACCACTTTTAGGTGCTCTAAATTTGCTCTGTGAGAATCCTTGTGGCCCTATGAATTCTATTCTATATACTTTGGGTTGCCAAAATCTATATTAAATATCTCGCTTCATTCGGGAAAATGAAGAATAGTGAAAACTGGTTATGTCTTGTCGGTGTGTATTAAGGTTATGTGTCTCCAATAAAAACATATATTATAGCCTTTAAGAAGAGAAATTCGTATTAGGTAAGTCGAATATTTACTAAATTATACAAAACTACTTTCTTTAATTTATTCCTACTTTCAGATATCGTGACTTAAGAAACAATAGTCTTCTCTACATGGTGAGTATTTTCTCTAAGATTGTTTGGCATTCGTTACTATCTATAATATCGAACTTATCTCTAATTTCCTATTTTAGCCGTTCAGATTGCACCGACGATAAATCTTACGTAGATATATAGAAGTATCCAAATGTTGACAAGTTGACCATCATCATCCTTTGGTGTTGCAGTACTCAGGCGAAGGAAAAAGGATTTATCTGGTCCGTCTCCCGAAACGAGGTAAGCGAATTTTCTCGTATCTTTAGCTGTAGCTGTGTAGCTGTGTTTGGAGACGGAGTTGGATCAATGCGTTGAGCGGCAAGACCAACATGCCATGGGTCCCGGGTTCGAGCCCAGATGACCGTGAGCTTTTATTAAGAAATTAAAATAATCCACTCCGTCTCTGGGCTGTTGTCTAGCTCGCACCAATGCAAACAAGACTCAAGTTTTCTCACTTCCCTTACCCTAATTCCCTTCCGGCCAAAACCATGCTAACGCATCAAAGGGTTGTCCCCTAGGATTTGGCCACATCGTATAAAAAAAAAAAAAAAAATAAACAAAATTCTCTGCAGGATCATTCTTAATATTGGCTTATAAGGACATAGATGGAGAGAGTTCCTTTTGGCTTCAGTTTTCGGTGTATTTGAGCCCGTAACAATATGAAAAATTGAAAATTAATAAAGTTTGGTAGATTTTGTAACTCGTCTCGCCGCTGACATCGAAATTGGCGAAAGTTATCCTGGCCGCAATTCTCATCTGAAATCATAAAACCAAACATTTTTGTGCTCGAGAGGGTTTCTTATCGTAGATAGATTACGATCTTTGCGAAATGCAAACATTAACCACATAAATCCGGCTTTAAAACAAAATTGGTTTTTTATGAAAAAATTTTCGATTATTTTTGCTTCAGAAATGGTCTGCAAATGATTTGTTTTCTATATCCGTAGTCTATCTAGAGTAGTTTTGTATGCCCTTTAAAATGAATGCTGGCTGAAGAAAATCGGTTCACTAGTTTTTTCGTAATCACTTACGCCATTTTGAAAAACATGGATTCGAAAACGAAAAAAACCGTCTACGGTTTGCTCGAAAAACGCCGTCTAAAGTTTGCTCGGCGCGCTCGGCCGGCTCGGCACCAGCCACTTTCAAGCGGCACATCTTCCACAATTTCGACAATGGGCTTTTAAAACTTTGGAATAATATTCTAAAAGCATATACCTATCGATTTTTTGAAACGTCTCCCCTTAAGAACATAATAGTACATTTCAAGAAACTTCTGTTCAATTTTTGTGTAAAAATATTGTGAATTGAGCGACTTACAGGAAATCTTCGTATACAAAAAAAAAAGATACTTTGCGGTGATCATCATAACTCATTACTGGATCATATGTTGACAAAATACCAAAAAGATTTCATTAGTTTATGAGTTTCTCGAGGTAGCAACGTCGAGATTTTGTTTGTTTTATTGATTTTTCAATTTTTAGAAGTAAAAAAGACGAATTTTTTGAATTTATTGATAAAAATCGGCGAATTTGTTGTTGTAAAACTAATTAAAATAATAAAAAATACAATTTCGAGGTTTCTACCACGTAATTTATGTATAAAAGAACTGTGAATTTGAGAAGGATCGGATGAGTAGTTTTTGAGTTACAGTGATCACCAACTTTGAAGAACTAATAGGTCGGTATGATAAACCTTTTTCAGAGTGTAAAATTGTTTTAATTCCTCAAAATAAAAAGTTTTTAAAAATCGAGAATCGGGGGCGAAAATATCCATTGACAACGTATAGCTTACGCAAAGAATCCCTACTAGGTTGTGATGAACTCTTTAAGCGAAACGCATCAAAGTGCGGCGATAATGGATGGCCACTTTCAAAAGTAATCTCATCAAAATGTCTGCTTGGAATACATTTAATGACAGCGTTCGTTAAAGGAGCAATACGCCAAATATCATTGCACTCCTTCTCAAAAACGGAATGATTTTGCTGTTCAGCCCACCCAGTTAATAAAGCAACTAAAAGCCTCTTTCTCACAGAAAGTTTAAGAAAAATTTGACTGAACGCGTTGCGTACACGGACGATGCGAATAGACAATGCCAATTCATTTTAATATTAAGCAGGGGAGGGGTTTAGAGCTGGAGATTTCGATTGCTTCGGAGTCTCCACATATTTTGTAGTAGTTAGTTTTTGATAAATTAAGAAAAATCTAAATCTAATCAATCTAAAATATTTAATATCGACTCTAACATTCTTCTTCTGCCTCATGGCCACGAAAGGCATTACGGAAGTGGAAGAAAAGAAGATAGCTAAAATTAGAAACCAAAGTAAAGCGCCGCCTAAACCATTAATATGATTGAAAAACTATGTGTTAAGGAGCATTATGAATAAAAAATCACAGAAAAATCTCCACCCTTTGATTCCTTACAGGTTAATGGAAATTCAATTCCTAGAAGTGTGCTGAACTTTTTCAGAAAGATCGCAATTGAATAACAAGGGTGCGGTAATAAAAACTCACCGCATACCTCACTGTCTGCATTTGACGTCAATAAAAGTTAAAAATCCACTTACCACCCTCAGTTTACGGTATACAGGTGTTAGAGGTATTTCGCTTTGAATTTCCACAAAAGAGTTAAATAAGCATGGGGTTGCTGAGAAAGAAACAGTATTGTGAAATGATATGGGGGGATGATGATGAGGGTGTCGTTGTCGCGCTGTCAACGCTGATTTCCTAAAGAGTCATACGTACGACTAGGACCTGGCTAAGAATAGAATTCAAGGAAAGTGGAGTGGCTGTCCCAGTTTTCCTCTTTGCAGAATTTAATTTTTATAACTTTTCAGTTAATCCTCAAAAATCTTGTGAGAAGGTCGTATTATTCACTTTTACTTGTTGCGACGTAAACTAATTTACATAATTTACGATATTTGTGTAATTGAAAGCATCTAGTATGTAAATAATGGACTACATATACATACATACGTTTGTTCGGCATATGTGATAGAGCGTGTGGACCACTCCCGAGGCGGTCAAGTGAATGTCTGCATATCTTTTTAGTGGATTCGTTAATGTTTCAAGATTGCGAGTGATTGAATATATGTACATGTTAGTTATGCATTTTTTAATTCTATAATAGTCTGAATTAAGACAGTGTGGGACCAGCTAAGCTCAATGAATGATTAATGATTGGTATGAATGGGTTTAGTGACCTTAATATTTCCAACAAGAACGACAAGAAACATGTTTTCAGTGGATTCAGATTACAGTATAATATTTAAGCTTTTGAGAAAATGTTGTTGTGTTGTACTAATTATGAAAAAAATTCCAATGTTATAGCGAGGCTGCTAAGTTAAACCTTTTTATGTTTTTAACAAATACACAAAAAGGAACTACATATTATCTTTAATTGTTTCATGTTTGATATATTCTATTCACTAAAAACCGCCGATTTCGATAATGGTCGAAAAATTTATTCTATACTAAGGTATGAGTATTTCTTATCTGCTGAAAAATATTTCTAGGGAATGAAACCGCTTTCAAAATTTGATGGTGTAATATATCTCGAAAATATAACAACCTTTTGCAATAATTCGACAATTCTAAGGGATGAACTCTTTCTTTCTCTCTATAGTTTTCGTAACCCTTTGTGGGGAATGGTGTGAGAGAACGCCTTCACCTTAAGGTGGATTCCGAACAACCGACATTACTCCTCATCTCCCAAAGGCCTTTTTTTATCATAATTTGTTGTCAGCAGAAAACACCCATGCATTGTCGTCGGAGGGAATCGAACCTGGGATCTCCGGACAGGTTATCACTTACTCCACCGACGACTTACCAATGACCTTTCCGACCTTTCATTACAAAATTTTTTGTAAAAACATATGTATGTTGCAAATTGTACCAATCTTATAATATTAATGCATTTGTGGACATAAATTTCACCTGAAACTGTGACCAGCCAGGTGTTACATGCACTCGGCCCGCATGGTAATGACTAACAATCCTTACATTGCATCTCGATAATTGCTAAAACGGAATTGACTAGCATTTTTGAACATAAAATCAATTTAAAGCAGATTATCCTTTTTTATTATCCCTCCATTCACTTCCAAGTACCATTCTGACAATGGTACCACCAACCATCCTGCAGGCTTAAGTTAATTTGCCAGCATTCGTGGACATAAATTTGTACTACCAGCAGTAGAGAAACAATAGCTAGCGGCAAAAAATACAAAATAAGTACCATGTAGCATTAATTCGGGCACAACTACCTGCCCACGCCGTGATTGATGGAATACTTTACGGAGTCAAGGGCGTTGTTGGTTTTCTGCTTAACTATAGCTGTTTTTTAATGAATTATATAGATTTCCGCCATACAAACTGCTGAACCAGTTCTTTATCTGGTTCACTGTCCAGCTCAAGGGATTTAAGAAATTTCCCTTGAAAATAAAATGCCGCCAACTTCAATTTCAATTCAAATGTCAGTTTTGAGAAGGTGCAATTGACGAAAGAAATTAAAATGTTGGTTAAACTTGCAAACACATTTTTGTCAATGCGTTTAGAATACATCTAATATTTTAATTCTTCTTTTTTGCGATTAGTCTTACCCTTTAACGATGTTGCGGTGCGGGTAGGGGGTGGTGGTGAAACCTAACTTCGTAACGCGTGGACCGATTTGGATGGTTCTTTTTCTGTTGTACAGAATAGAAGACACTAAAAAGTGAAAAATAAAATAGTTTAAAAAAAAACGTTGAACCGACATCACAAAAAGCGCTACAAAGTATAAAATAATTTTTAATTTTATATCTTTGACGACATTTTGAAATCGGTGCAAATCAAACAAACCAAAGTCAAAACAAAAGCACCGAATCGTTACTTTGACTTTGACCAATTATTATTCAAATTTGTATTCCTCGAAAATTTTTTTTTTAAATTTAATATTTAAGGTTATGCTTGAAAGAGAAAAGTGTATTACAACATAATCTTGCAATAACTACTTAAAAATTCTTGACTTTCTTAAAAATAAGCATTGGAAAAAAAGTTACTGGATTGCACACCACTAATAGGTAGCACCCGACAGGAATTTTCGGGCACAGCCCCCCACAGTTAATAAAGCAACTAAAAGCCTGATTAATATACCTCTTCCTTCCATTATTATAATTATTATAAGGGGTTACCCAAATGGTGGGCACTTCGACCATGGAGGTCTTTTGTGCCGGAGCCCCATTACTGCAAAAGACACTCAGCCACGCAGAGGTAAGCGAGGAGGTCTTTAACAGGGGAGGATCTAACGTCAGTCGGATTCAGAAATTCACGACTGAAGGTCCTCCTTTAAGCCATGCTAATGCAGGATAGGAGCACAAAATGTGCAATGTGGTTTCGTCGTCTTCCAAACAAAGCCGACATACCGTCACGCTAGACAGACCTATTCGGTGTAGATGATACCTAAGCCCATAGTGGCCAGATAGGTAGCCTGAAAGCAGTTTGAGATCCGCCTTGCTTAGGGCGGTGATATCGTTATAAGCGTAGGGTCTGACAAGTGCCTTGTCCTGGCGAAGTCCAGAGACGTTCCTCCAGTATAGCAGCTGTTGACTCCTACCCCAATTTTCTACAACAGCTCTCGTCGAAGCCCAACTGAGGCTGCAGTAGGGTTCGGGACCTTGGCAGCGAGAGGATGAGCCTTTCCTGGCCAGTTCATCAGCGATCTCGTTGCCCTCGATACCAGAGTGACCTGGTATCCAACAGAGCGTGACCCTGTTGTGGGTGGCTAGTAGCTGGAGGGTGTCGAAGCACTCCTTAGTAATCCTCGAAGAGAAACTCCATGAGGATAGGGCCTTAAGGGCCGCTTGGCTATCAGAGAAGATAGTAATGTCCACACCTTTCAGTCCTTTATTAACGTTGAGAACGGCGCAAGTTTCAATGGCATGGATTTCAGCTTGAAAGACGCTGGGCCAACTACCCAATGCGAGCGAAATCCTAGTGTTGGGTCCAAAGACACCATCACCGGCACCGTGTGCCATTTTAGAGCCATCAGTATACCATTTGAGGCATCTGGGATCCAGACTTGCACCACTGCCGTTCCAGTCTGGTCGTTCAGGGAAAACGGTCCTGAACCTTTTGCCAAAGCGCAGCTCCTTGGTCATGTGATCCGTTACGGAGCACACATCTAAGCCATCTATGTCGTCAACCGGCATATTATTCAAGAGCTGCATTCTCAGGGCGCTGATAGCAGCAGATTTCGTCATAGAGATGTGCAGTGGAGTAAGTCCAATCACCGCCTCCATGGCAGCAGTAGGACAAGTCCTCATTGCTCCTGTCATGGAGAAGCAGGCAAGCCGCTGCAGCTTGTTGCATTTGTCGATTGCCAACCGCTGCTGGACTTTAGGGCACCAGACCAGGGCGGCATAAGAAACGATCGGCTTGATCGTATTGTACAGCCAGAAAATCATCTTCGGGGTTAGACCCCAAGTCCTTCCGAAGAGTTTTCGACAGGCCCATAAGGCTCGTGTAGCCTTATTTAGGGTGGTGTTGAGATGAGTGTTCCAATTTAGTCTTTTGTCGAGCGTAATTCCCAAGTATTTGACTTCATTGGAGTACTCAATAGCCGTGCCTTGGATCAGTATTTGATCAAGGTCCAGATGGTGCCTTCTGGTGAATGGCACCAGAACAGCCTTGGCAGGGTTGATCGTAAGATCTTCGTTAGCACACCAATCAGTGACCATGCGCAGAGCTGATCTCATTAGATCAGTGACAGTAGAGTCGAACTTCCCTGTGATAATGATGGCAAGGCCGTCCGCATAGCCAACGGCACGGTAGCTGCCCTGATGCACACAGAGGTGTTGCCCAGGGTGGATGTAATTTCTCGCTCTTTAAGCATCGCATCCACCCACTTTACAGTTTTCGAGTCCAAACCCCTCCGTACGAGAGCTCTAGATATGGACCCATATCTAGTATTGTCGAAAGTACCTTCTATGTCAAGAAAAGCACATAAAGCTATTTCTTTATGATGAAGAGCTTTCTCAATCTTGCTGACTAGATTATGTAAGGCAGTCTCTGTTGATTTGCCTTTTGAGTAGGCAAACTGGGTGGGATGAAGAGGAGATACTTGGTCCAGTTTGTACCTGATGTGAACGTCTAGCAGTCTCTCCATTATCTTTAATAGAAAGGAGGTTAGACTGATTGGTCTATACGATTTAGGCAGCTCTAGGGGCCTATTGCCCCGGTTGGGGAATAAACACCACCACTACCTTCCTCCATGAGAGTGGTATGTAGCCCCAATTATAGCTGGCTCTAAACAGGTTGACTAAAGGGTCAAGGATGGTATACAGGCAGTTTTGGAGGAGTGCTGGAAAAATCCCATCACCCCCAGGAGCTTTAAAAGGTTGAAAAGAGGCCACTGCCCATCTAACCTTATCTTTGTCGAATATGACACCGGCCCGGCTCAAGGAGACCCATCGTCGCAGTCGACGTAATAATCTGAGCCTGGTCCTGGAGTTGACCCGGGGAAGTGCACCTGAAACAGGTATTCTAGGGTTTCCCTTGGGTTTTCGGTGTAGGTATCATCCTGCTTCCTGAGAATCCCTACTCCATTAGAGGTGTCCTTGGCTAGTGCCTTTTGAAGACGAGCTGCTTCCGGCAAAGATGCTATGCTTTCACAGCGTCTTCTCCAGGACTCGCGTTTGGAGCGTCTAATCTCCTTATTGTATTCAGTGAGTGCGAACCTATATTCGTCCCATTGCTTGGAGCGTTTAGCTCTGTTAAAAAGACGTCCCACCCGCCCACGCATTTCAGACAGCCGCTCGCTCCACCAAGGCACCTTACGTATCACTTTGGTTGAGACCGAGGCTGTACTATCTTGGTAGGAGGAGATGAGCACGTCATTAAGCTGGTTAGCTGCCACTTCAAGTTCACCAATCGAACTGATTGAGATGACTAACATGTCAGCCCTCGAGCACACAGCAGCCCTGAAGGTGTGCCAATTTGTTTTCTTGGGGACAGTGATACTAGAGATAATCTCAGATCGGCCCTGAATGTCAAATCGGATATGTTGGTGATCCGACAGCGATGCTTCATCTGAGACTCGCCAGTTCCTTATGAACTCGGACAGGACTCTGCTGGCCAGAGTGAGATCTAGCACCTCTTCTCTGGCTGCAGTGATAAAGGTAGGTTTGCACCCTCTATTAACTATATTAATGTTTTTATCTATAACATAATTTAGCCGGTACTCACCTCTTTCATTAACGTTGCTGCTGCCCCAGATCGTATGGTGGGCGTTCGCGTCGCCGATTCGTCCATTTGAAATAGCTGATGAGTTCTTGTACCTCAGGTGGAGCAGTTGGGCTGTCTCCAGGGAAGTAAGCTGATGCCAGGACGATTTACTGCATATCTCCTACTGCGGGGAACTCAGCCAGGATCGCCACAAGGTCCCTGGAAATAAAGTTAGTAACGGGGAGATGATTAACACTTTTGTCAATCAGGATGGCCGCCCGTGGCCCAACCTCTCCCCGGTGATAAATCAACTTACCTAAGTTTCTGTTGAGTCCTCTGACTTGGCCACTGACAACCCAGGGCTCTTGGATTAGCGCCAGGGTTATCTGTTTTTCGGCGAAAGTCCTGCACGACCGGCCGGTAGACACCTTGTCCGGTGGCCCCTCTGCCGCACCGCCGCCCACTGCACCGGCGGCAACCGTCACGGAAGCGGGCGGTTCCACTGATTTTGGCTCCACACCAGCGGTCGTCAAAGAGACCGGCGGATCCACTGACCCTAGCTCCCCGCTTTCGGCCTGCATCTCTACGATCCATTTCTCTTCAGTCGCAGCCGGATTTTTTGAGGCATTGTCCTTCAGGATCAGTCTCACGTGACCAAACCGTTAGACAATCCTGCCCGTAAGCTTAGTGAGGGTCGCCATTGACGCCTCGTCAATGAGCATCACAAGGTGCAGAAGCTGACCATTTGTCAGCAAGGGCAAGGGCTGACCATTTCCTCAGCAAGGGCAATGTCGAAGGCACACTTGGCACGGATATGCTCAAAGTTGCTTCTGACCCAATCCGCCGTCTGAACATTTGCGCAGACAAAAAGGAGCGAACCAGTCCGGCGTAAACAGCCCTCGAACTCTGGTTTGACAACAACTGTTCTTTTTTCAATTGTGACGTCTATTATCGCCTTTTGTAGAAGAGCCATCTGCTCAACTGTTAGGAGACGATTAATCACGTCCGTCGAGGTCAAGCATAGCTTGACGCTACCCACCGCCTGGCTGTAGGTGGGTTTTACAGATCCCACTTTGGGTCGTTTTAAGCCTTTTGGTCTTGGGCTGTTCCTGGGACTTTTCCTCGGAACGTGTCCTTTTATCTCCGGCTTACCGGGTGGTTTCAACTCGGCTACCTCCAGGGCTTTATCTCTGGGGAGGCCACTTGCCAATGCCATGTTGAACCTTCTCCTCTCTACAGAGGTGAGTTTGACGAATCCGGACTCAGCTCGAAGTTTCAGCTGGTTTATGGAAACGCCAATTTCCGAAAGCCCAGATATCTCCGGGCATAGGCTATCATTGTCAGGCACCAGGGTGCAGACAGAATCAAGATCCGAGAACTCATCCTCAGATAGCAATTCCCGTCCGCTTTGCACTGACGTAGAGGTGGCGCAATTGCTCACCGACAATTGCGGTATTCCAGAAGAGTGCCCAAAGGCTAAACTTGGAGAAGCAGAAAGCCGTAGCTTACTGTTAACATTTTGTTCAACTGTGGCCATACCCCTACTGGTCTGGTCACAGGTTGATGCATTTAGAACTGCATCAGGTTCTTTAGTTGTATTGTTTGTTAAATCCATGTAGATCCCACGAGTAATCGGGAAGGGGAGAGTCACCCGCAGCAGAGCCCGTTGCTACAAGAAAGTCTAGATAAAACTGGAGGGCGACCGGTATCCAGAGTTCGCATACTAGCGGCCAAGCACCCCCTTGACCACGCATCCCTCGGCGTATGCTGGGTAGATTGGGGTATTTCTTAGAGAGTATTCCTTCCTCCCAGAAACTCTAATAAAAATTTGACGGAACGTGTTATGTACAAGGAGTACATGGATCCGTGTACTCCGTGTAAAGCACTTTTACACGGACATGGGTGATGCGAATAAGCGCTGCCTTAAATTAATTGCCGACGCTACAGGCAATTATTATGTCATTTGCATCGTCGACTGCTTGGCATCTGCTTTGCACCTAAAAACACTTTCTCCAAACTGGCGTTGATGCAAATCAAAAATTAGAACACCAACTTCATTTTTGTCCAAGGCAATACGTTTTGTGGCCATCGTATAAAAATTGATTACATAGTTTTATTTTTAAATGGTTTTATTTAGCTTCACTTTCACATATTTGTTTTCTTGGTTATTTGTTTGTGTCAAATCTGTCAAATAGTCAAAACTACCGATATTGGTGTCAAATCCTTATTTGTCGGGGTCAGTAAGATGAATTATGATACCCCCTATGCCATTAAATAATTTGTTGATAAGACACCCCTACAGATGGGAATGGGAAGGGAGTGAAATGTACAAATGATTGAAAATGACGGATATTTGTGTCGAATCCATAGTTCCCGGTGTAGGTGAGATGAATAATGGCACTCCGGATGCCGTTTTATACTGCGGTAGTAAGAAACCCTTAGGCGTGGGGGTGGGACGGAAGGGATAGAAAAAGTTATCGAAATCATCCGATGTTAGTGCTGAATATAAAAAATAGGTAAACATATTTTTAAATTGAAAGGTTTATTTACATTAGATGAAGTATTAAAAGTTAGAAAATAATTATGGGTCACATAGGTGGGGCTTGCCGAGATATAGGTACTGTCTACTGGTAAGAAATTTCGTAGGCTCAAGCGGTGACGTGCTCTAGTGCCGAAGGTCAAGATCCACTTTGAGTCGATGCATCAGGGGAATAAGTAAATTATCAGGGTATTTGATCAGTTTTAAATAAAACCGGGCGACTTCTTGTCCTCTTTGTGAATTCAAATACAATTCAGAATTTGATTATCACCTGGCCCACTGGAACCTGCTCATATTCAGCCTATACCTAAAAAGGAGAGGCATGCGACTCTTCTAGCTACAAACCAATTGCACTTACTTCGGATTTATCTAGGGTTATTGAATAACTCATTAACTCTCAGTTAGTGTAATATCATTCTAGGAAATAACAATGCATTTGATAGAGGTTGGCATGCTGCGCTTTTAACCAATCATAAGACAAACATTTAATATTTCCTTACCCTTACCTTTTAAAATTGATGGAAAGTTTTCGTTAGGCTGTGTAAAAATAGATGGAAATCATCTGATTCGTACAAAATAAATGACGTTGTACCTTACGGTGCAGTTCTTTCACCAACCTAATTAACTTCTCAGTGTACAAATAGATAAGATATTGTAATGGGTCTGAAAACAGAAAATTTTCGAGATATTTAAATTTTTTAAGGCGACAATAGTGTTTTTAGACTATTTTTAAAAAGTATGTGTTCCTGTCTGTGCAGACGTACGTACGTGGTTATTTTTTCCGGCACGAAATCTCGCGAATAAAAAATGTTATCTTCTTCGTTAGGCTACCAATCGAAGCATATTAACAATATTATCAGAAAGAAATTTAATCAAATTCGACCCAACAATCTTTTTTTAAACTATTATTTTATTTTATTGCACAGATAAAACCTTACGATCGATTGTTCACCCACTTTTAATTGTTGTATTGATTTGAAACTTTGCGAAGTTATGAAATTCTCGTGACAACACAATATTCTAGTGCTGAACTAGGAGTGGGGGGGGGGACTAACTTCATGACGTTTACACCGATTTGGATGCTTGTATAGAGAATGTTACCTCATTGCTATTATGACAAAAAATGTTATAGCATTGTTGAAGGGAAGGGTTTTATATGTTTCTTATTTTGTTGCATGCATGTAGTATCTTCCCTAATTGCTACTGTGAAAACATGTTGCACCAACGTTCGGAAGAGGGATAGAAGCGGAACTCCACTTCGTAGCGCGTGAACCGATTTGCATGTTTGTTTTTAATTCAACAATTTTATTTAGTTTCACAACTAACTAACAATTAAGTCTTGTAATCGAATTTTCAGCCTTCTCGTAAACCTATTGAGTTGAAACATCACACTAATATTTGGTTCTGATACCAATAGCATATTATGATAACATGGAGCTGACCTGACGATGCAGGCGGCTCACAGTTGTCTCCTCGTGTTTAGGCTCATTTGATTCGTCTCGGTGAAGGCTTTACATAGTTCTAGTAAGATGCTGATTAGAATCGAGGGTCTGATGATAGAGACAAAATTTGGTAAAGGGAACTCTTCAATTAATTGTAACAGAACTCCCGTCTTGAATTTTACATAAAACCTATATAAATATAAATATGTACAGAGTTTTTCTTAGGTCGTCTGCAATAATGAAGGAACTGATAAATCAAAGCGAGAAACGCAAAAATTTTTATGGGAGCTGTAGAATTTTGAAAGTTATTTACGATCAGATAAACCAGTTTTACATATTTTCTACATTTTTAGCGTTATAGACGTTAATAATATCTCATTTAACTGGTAACATAATAGTAGACTGTGCTATTGTTTTTGTTACTGCTAGTGAATTTAAAAATATAGATTTTCAAACTTAGATTTTTGGAAAAAAAAAATAGTTTTTTCATAAAAAATATATGTTTATGCCTAATAAAGTATTGTCGTAATTATAATATTCAATAATTGATCAGGATTACTTTTACAATAGAATTCGGTATTAAATCTTAACTGAACTGATCATATATTTGCAGTCGCTAAATGCTATGAAATGCATCAGTACCCTTGTCACTCTTGACTTTGAGAGGGAGGTGCACAAAAATTATTTCTACAAAAATTTCAGCTAGGTTCCAAAAATGCGAGGAAATGTTTGGATTTTCTCTTAGATTATAAAACTAATAAGGAAGTGCTATAAGCTCAGAAAACTTCCGCATACTTCTTTAAGTAGTAGAATTATCATTTCCTTTGGAGTGCACCACTGAAGTAACACAAATTTAGAATTTTGGTAAAGGGGTCGGGAAAATATACAAATACCCTCAATTAACTATTTAATAATTCACAAAGTTGCTTTCAACTATTAATCACGTACATTAGAATTAATATTTATATGAAGGGAAAAGAAAATTATTATCTATTGAAACGTGCGTGCACCTTTTCAAAACATATCCAAAAACTGCCTGTGAACGAATAAAATTGAAAATATTTCAGATGTAAACAAGCCGGAACTTGTAATGAAAACTTTTATTTATTATTACTTTTTTTCAAGAAGACTTTTACACTTTTTTCCTTATATTAAGACAATAAACAATCATAAGAAGTTAATCGTAAACTAAATGATATTTTTGAGGAATTCCAGCGATTATTGTCACATCACAAAACAGAGTACTTTGTTGTGAAATTTATTTACCCACAACAAAGAGTTTTTTAAAGCAATTTTTATTATGTTATTGTATGTAATTTGTATATAAACTCAAAAAATCTTTTCTCACAAAGATTTAGAAATAAATCACTGAAAGCAAAAGTTGACAGCTAAACTTAGTAAACTTCACCTCTTTTTCCTGTTTTCACCTTTCTAATGAGCAAATGGCTGGTCTCACGTACACGGTTCATACACGCGACGGCCTATCCTGTTTATTCTATAATCTGAGGGTTTTCTACAGAGATGTACGAAATACTTCACTCCATCTAACTTGACTTTGATTTACAAGTCCCACATTAGGCCTAGACTCGAATATAATTCCCATATTTGCCAGGCATACCGCATTGTACGAGGTAGACAAAGTTCAAAGATAGGCTATAAATCTTATTGGCGACTCTAGTCGGTTGTCTCTCGCTCTTCTATCGCTATTTTTGTGGCCATTATTGTAACGATTTCGTGGAACAATTTACCATCAGCGTACATTGTCAGCTATTTCACTCAAGCTCTTAACCCATTTCAATTACCCTTACCTGCTTTCTTGCCAAGGCATCACCTGATTTTTGGGGATAGTAAAAAAGCTCAATTTAAGGAATTCTATAACTGACTTTGTGCAACACACAGTTAAGTAAAGCGCTGTTTTTTTAAATTTAGAAGCTGTTTTAGTGTTTTTTCGTCCATTTTTTAGTGCGCAGTGCTTAAGCGCGTGGAGTTACGGGTACTTTAAATAATTTTTTAATAAGAAATTATTGTATTTTTGTTTTAACCTTATTTGACAAAAATCAAAAAAAATATTTATTGTAGCGCAAGTTATCGCAATATTTGTTGGACCCCGTCCCACAAGTCGGTGACTACTGTAATTCAATTTGAATTTAGTACTTTTACCTACTGTAAAAAAAAAAGTTATTCAAAATACTCATTTTTTCACCCTAACCTCTTAACTAATTCTTTAATAAATTAATTTTATAAGATAGATTTCTATGAAAACGAAAGTGGAAATTTAATCTTTATTAAATCGCACCAAAATTCAATACAGTAATCAAAGAATTTCCCAACAGATGTTATTGCAAAATGAACTGTGGAATTCCTATATGCAAACGTAACACCGTACTTGCTACAGATTTTTATTTCCTATTTCCCTCAAATCACATTACCAAGTTAAGAAGAGAAAACTTACTGATCAATATGCTCTGCTAAGCAATATCAGTTAATCAAATAGACGTCGCAAGGTGTCATATTATCTTTTAATGGCAATCGCAGCTGATACCCACTCTCGTTACTCCAATTTCACTAGTGTGACAGGGTGTTCTCTCATTTCATGTTACCGAAAGTAGTTAAGACTTGCTTTCGGAATCAGTTTCCCCAGTACCTCGTATAACTTACCTGGATTTATTAGCAGACTACAGATGAAAAAAGAAAATACCTTATTAGAGCAGGTTTGACTATTTATATGTACATTCCCAGAACAGGCACTTTCGACTTGTTGATTTTTCTGATAAAAGAAAATTGCTCACTGTTTGAAAGTATGGTAGACAATAAGTAGGTAAGTGACTTATTAAGTGGTCAAAGAAAGTGAATGAGCTGTTTGGTTACCACTGAAATCTTTTCACAAAAGTATGGTGTGAAACTATTAGGATTATCTACTATCACGGTCCCTAATAAGCTTGGATCTTTATATAAAATGATAGTAATTAATCGACAAACCGGTCATTTGTGGAGAAAAGAAATCAATTTTGAGAGATGACCGTTCTTCCTCTGCAAGTAATTGAAGGGTAATTAGAAGTCTTAATGACTACGACCTGAAATAAAGTTCCCGAACGTATAATTTCGTAGGTTTTTGTGGAGATCGGATACCTTCCGGAAACGGGTTCCAAGAACGATAAAGAAACAGTAGAGGTTTTAAATTTTGTTTTTCTACAGAATTAAAGCCTTTCCTAACGAAAATAGGTTTTTTTTAGCATGACTGTAGTACACGAAAAGTATTATAAAATAGTTTAAAAATTTTAACGGACTTTACAAGAAACACTAAATGCATAACATTATATTATTTTAATGTTTACAGATTTCCTATGATTTTGCGAGCTAAAATGGGTACCCAGTTTTATAAGGTATCTTTGATTGGAGAAAGGTTGTTGCTTTGAGTAATTAATTTGCCACCGGCTTAAAAATTTACGGTAATAAATATTACTTCGTGCTTGTAAAAATTATTTTTGTGTCTTTTATGCTCATCCAAAAAATGCTGTTCGTATGAAGAAAACATTTGCAAAAGTTGCAGAGTTAGATTTGATGGTTTGTCTTATGAGGTAATAAAAACAAGACGAGGCACTCCCTACCTCTAAAGTATGTACAACAACTTTGCCATGGAACTAATTAGGAACTAATTAGACAGTCGGACCACCAAGTGTATTCCAGACGAAGGTGCTTGACATCTTGAGGGCATTCCCACTTCTGGCACTCTGCGAATTAACAATAATGAACATTGGCATCTTTATGGAATGTTAAGCTGCCATTAAGGCTTTGATTCGGTAACCACTTCCTCGAAACTAGTGAGGGAATACAGAGGTAGACTTAACGATCTGGGAGATAGATACAATGTCACCCTTGTGCTGATGAACTTGCCAGGAATGGCTTTGGCCTGCACTGCTTCATTGTGGAAGCCGTTCACATACCGCTGAATTCCCTTAAAAGGGAACTCTTCCAGCACTTTTTAGCGAGATGTTCTTCCTCAATTTGTGCCAACTAATCTACAGTGCCACATGGCCAAGCTTTAACAAAAATATAATATCGGAGCTGCTTCAAAGGTATAATAAGTGAAAATGCGGCCAGGCTGGGTGATTCATTCAATATGTACTGCAGCTGCGGTAATACCACTGAAAAGAATTTTGAGGAACTTTTACTCGAAAGTGGCTAGGTTAACAGAAAAAATTGGAAAGAATTAAAAGCTCTTAAGTTTTTATTTAATTTTTTGAAAAGTTTGTGTGCGCTTCGTGGTACAATGAAAATTGCATAATGAACAAACTGAACAGATTTCCTGCAAAAATCAAAGAACTTTGGTGTCTTGCAATATTCCTGTTAACCTAACCATTTTGGAGTAAAAAATGCTCAAAGTTTCAAAATTTTTAACTTTTTTCCTCAATAAACTCAAAAATTGAAATTGTCAAAAAAACTTTTACTCAAAGAAAACGAATCTGAAATTAAAAAATGGGGTTCCTATTTAAGATTTCTAAGTGACCCTCGCATCTCCTTCGCTAATGTATTTCCTCCGCGGAGTGATTACATTTTCATTGTGGACATTTTTTTCGTAGAGTAGGTACTCGTTTTTCGTTATTTATTTTAGAATGCAAAAAAATGCTTCGAAAATGCAAAAAACGCTCACATTTCTTTCCGTTTTCGAGAACCACTCTGAAAACTTGGCATCGCGTAGTTTTTGTCTCAACAAATCAGCTGGTGATAAAAAAAATTAAAAAGTCCCAAGTCGTTTTTTCCACAATTTTGAAAGAAGTTCATTTAAAAGGACCGATTTTTTTCGTATTTTATTCTGAAAGAACGTGAAATTGTCCATAAAAATGTGTATGGAAATCGCAATTCCTTATTTCAGTTCATAATAGAAAATCGCGTGATTTTCCGGTTCTCGGTTTTTGAAATAAAAATTATAACTCGAAAATGAAGTACCCAATTGAGCCGACACTTTATTGACTTCAAAAATATAAGAAAAAAATAAAAAATGCTGAATTGAAAGAGAAACCACCATAAACACATATATATATATATATATAAATTTCTACGGAGATTTATATAAATTGCTATTTAAACAGCACATTATAAATTGCAAAAAAAGTGCAACAAAAATTGCAACGCGATTTTGTGGAAATATCGTTCTAAAAGAATCTTTAGTGTGGTACACTACCCTAACCTTAATATTTCTAAAAGTGGAATGAGCCCGTGATCTGAGATTATTTAATTTGGTGTGGACCCAATGTACAAATCATCAAAACAGACTCCAAAACGAACGCACAGTCAATTATCACCGGAATCTCCACTGCAAAGTAATAAGCGACATCAACAAGCAGCTACTATGAGTGATAAGGAGGTGGGTTCAATGCAAATGAGTCAACTAACAACGGTTTTAATGGAGGAATTTGGTAAGCTACTTGATCTTAAATTGCAACAATTTGTAACAAAAGAGGAATTTGATGAGCTTAAAACTGATATTGTTGATTTGAAAAATGAAAACAAGAAACTCCAGGAGGAAATCCAGCTGCTATCTAGACGAGAACAAATTACTAAAAGGGAACTTGAGAATATGAACACGAAGCTGAGAAAGAATAATTTAGTATTTTATAATGCCTGTAAATACATGAAAGTACAACCTAATAGTAAAAATATGCAAGAAAAACATTTAATTGATAGGGTCTGCAGCGCGGCACTTGGACTGGATAACATAGTTGTAAGGGAAGCATGGCCCTTGAAATCGAGTGAACTGGCGGATATAGTTTGTGCTGAGATAGGTGACACCGCGATGACGATGGAAATCTTAAGATCCTGTAGAAAGCTGAAGGGGACATGTCTTACTATACAAAGGAATCTTCCACGCGAAGCTAGAGACAGGAGGAAGAAGTTGCTTATGGTGAGAAAAAGAATTTTGGAGAACTGTCAAATCAAGAATCTAAAAATGTTTGTAAGAGGCGAGAATTTGAACATAAACTTTTAGAATAAGTTCTACAGGGTATCTCGTACAAGACAATAAAAATGGGCTAGCTAAGCTAAACTCAATAGTTCGGTCTGACTGCAGTGGTTTTCTAGATGAAGCGGGAATTCTCTTCAGTTCACTCTGACGGAGCAACAGATGCTAAAAACCACTAAGCAACACTTCAATTAAAAATAACTGTGTGATTCGTATTGTATCGTACAATGTATGTGGACTCAAAAGTAAACTGATTTTTCATAATTTTTTCGCATTTTTAAGATCATATGATATTATTATTTGGTGGAGACTTTTGTAGTTAAAGACAATTGCATGCAATATTACAAATATTTTCCGGAGTTCAAATTGAAATGGATATATGCAGAGAAGTCAAGAGCTTATGGTAGAGCAAGCGGAGGCATTATGATAGGTATTAAAAAAGATAATACGTATGTTGAATTTAAAGAAAATGCTAACACAGTGATGGTAGAAATTAAAGCAGACGGGACTCGAATTACAATTATGCCTATTTATTTAAATTGTACCAAGTGGGATAATGAGTTTTTGAAATTAAAGGAATTGTTCGTTAACTGTCGCATAAATAACTATATAATTTTAGGAGATGCTGTTATATTCTTACTGGCCGACTCAGTTCACGTTCGTTGACTATGCATTACTTTTACTTACCGAAAGGTTCACGGAATTAGCACTCATAGAATTGTTTATAACATTTGACAAATTAAGTTCTTCACACTTTTATTTACATACATATAAAACTTTATCTGTTTATAAAATTTGCAAATGAAGTTCTTCACAATTTTAGTTACATACAGTACATATGACACTTTATGTCGCATAAATAACTATATAATTTTAGGAGATGCTAATGCCCGCATAGCTGATCTGCAGGAATTGGATGTTAGCTTAGAAAAAGTTAACTCAGGTATATTAGTAAATAGAAATTCAAAAGACGCCATAGTAAACCGTAATGGTAGTAAGTTCTTAGAGTGGTTGGATGAAGTTGGGGGTATAATCTTGAATGGGCGGACGGCTGGTGACTGTGATGGTGAATACACGTTTATTGGAGCTATGGGATTATCTGTTAATGACTATTGTTGCGTTTCTGCAGAAATATTAAGAAGTGTATTAGACTTTGCAGTACTCATAGAACCACATTTAGATCATCAACCAATCGCAGTTAGTATACAGGTTGGGCCGCAAACTTCTAATTGTAATTCGAGAATGGTACCAAGAATTCAATGGAATCCTAGTAAGGAAGAGGAATTTAGAAGCTCCATCGAGATATTACTAAATGAGAGATACACGAACAATGATAGCCACCCAAATATAGAGGATGTAAAAAAACCGATTTATAAGTTCGCAAAATTTGATCCGAAGGAAAACATTAAGAAGAGGATATATAAACAGAAGTGGTTTGATTCTGGTTGTATGAAGGCAAGAGAAACCTCGTTTAAATATCTGAAAAAATTTAGGAGGTGTAATACTGACGCTGCACGTGTGCTCTATTTACAAGCCAATCAAGAATATAAGGAACTATGCAATAAAACACGAAAAGCTTATTACATGTCGGTTGGTGATAGGCTCGCCGGAGTGAGAGATGTAAAAGAATGGTGGTCAATTTTACGTGAGTTGAGGCAGGAAGAAGCTTCAGTCGGTAGCTGTATCTCAGCAGGCGATTACATCACACATTTGCGGACGCTGTTTAATCCTCGGTTGGAGGTCGGTCCTACCCAATATGCGGAGCCTTTCTTAATGGACGATATTTTCGATGCGCGCATAACACTAGACAAAGTCAAATTTGTTTTAAATAATGCTAATAATGGGAAAGCACCAGGATTAGATAGAATACCAGTGGAATTCTACAAATATGCACCGGACTGCTTGTTAGGAATACTTGTAGGCGAATTTAATAACACTTTCAGTTTATGCAGTGTAATTAAGATGTACCAAATGAAGAAAAGTAAAAAAGTTTATGCCTTCTTTGTCGACGTGAGAGCTGGATTTGATTCCATAGATCGGTCTGCGCTATTTTTCAATCTTCTAAGCCTTGGAGTCTCGAACAAATTTGTCAATGTATTAAAAAGTTTATATACTGGAACGAGGGCAGCAGTGTGGAGTGGAAGCGAGCTATCTGACTACTTTGATGTTTCCATGGGAGTAAGGCAGGGGGATTTACCGAGCCCTCTACTATTCAACCTGTTTCTGAATGACTTAGAAGAAGAACTGGTCGAGAATGGGGTCGATGTGTTCGGTGTTAAACTCACGCTGCTCATGTATGCTGACGACTTGGTTTCTAGCTGATGACACTGGGAGGCTACAAGAATCGATTACACGGCTTGAAGGATAATGTAGCAGATGGAACTTAAGGGTCAACCCGACAAAGTCGAAAATTATGATTTTTAATGCTAAAGGAAAGCGTGCAGCTAATGGTGGCATTATGATGGAGAAATTATAGAAGTGGTTAATAGTTATAAATACTTAGGAGTCACCCTTAAAGGCAACCTGGGTTTCCATGAACACCTATCAGAAAGATTACGGATGGCGAAATATAGTATACATAACACTTGGAGTAGATTTTTAAATAGGAAAGATGTTAAGCTATCCGACAAGTATAAGCTTTTTGAAGCAGTGTCTCGGTCTATTATGTGTTATGCTGCTTAAATTTGGGGGTTCAAAGAGTTTGAAGAGGTAGAGAAGCTTTTGAGGTTTTTTATAAAGCGACTATATCGACTACCTGAAAATACACTAACTACATGATTTACTTGGAGACTGGACTAAACAAGATGTCTCTTTACACACTTAACCTACATCTAAACTATATCACAAGGGTACTAAATATGTGTGAGAACCGCCTTCCAAAGAAATTAGCACTTAAATGCCTCCAACATAATAGGTTTTGGGTGCCAAGCATCGCGAAATTAGCTTGCAGAGTCGGTGTTACGATTGATGTGAGTGTGACGGATGTGGACACCTGGCTGGAATATAAAGAGAAGATCCTAACTGGGTTGACAAAATATAATATTGACCAACTAATGGCTCGTGCTAGACAGTCCGCGTTTCATGATCAATATTGTAATTTTGACTATGAGGTGCCAATATATTTTACGGATGAGATGCTGTGGTTTGCTACCAGAATGCTATTCCTGTCTAGAGGAGGACTATTGGATCTTAACTCCAGGAGCTGGAAGAAGAATACGACAGGATTATGTTCCTTATGTAACATGGACGAGCCTGAGAATATATTTCAGTTTGTTGCGGTATGTCCTATTTTGGCGGAATATAGGTCGGAATATCTTGGAGCTAAGTTTTCGAAAGAAGCGGATTTCTATGATTATATGAATGGAAGAGATTGGATGGCGCTATGCAAATATATTTGCAATGCATATAACTATCGCCAAATTTTAGTTGATGACTACAATTGTTGAGGTTTATTTTTAATTAAATAGTTGTCAGCTGACAGACGGCAATAGTCCATTGTCTTAAATGTTTTGAAGAAGCACTATTGGTTAAACAAAAATATAAAATAGGTATAAAATATTTGTAGATATTTGTAAAATATTTGTATGAAATAAACATTTGTTATTATATATATATATGTATATATATATATATATATATATATATTTTTATATATATATATTGTAACGTAAATGGGGTTCTTCGAGTTATTTTAATAATCCTTACTTGGCCTTTGTACCTTGTAGCAACTGTTCCTAAGATTTCTCTTCTTCGAACAAAGAATTAAGGTCACTTATTTCGAATTCCTTCATGTTGGCCCTCTCTTTGCGCTGTGCTTGCATATTTGCACACTTCTCTTCTAGCTCCTTCTAGCTTCCCAGATCCCTGTAGCACCATGAAAGTTACTCCTGTTGAGAACGTACACTTTGATTGCATTCTTCCGCCTCCTTCAATTTCTGTCGTAGTTGAATAATCTCATCTTCTCCGTTGGCATGTTAGTTTTCTCAACGTCACGTTCTTTTACTACTACATCCTTAGTCATTTCAGGATCGTCTCTTAGTGAAGTTTCTAGTGCGTCCTCGAAATCTTGTAATTCTTGATCAATAGTTTGTAGTTCCCGCTTTCCCTGGCTCGATGTCGCCAATGCAGTCAGTCTTCGTACAGGTTCAATCTTCACCTCTTGTGATGCATTCGCATGTTCCAAATATCCAAATTGGTCTTGTGCTCGGCATTTCCGGCAAGATCTTGACTCGTTTTCACTTTGTAACATTTCTTTCTTCATTCGCTGCTCTTCGTAAGTCCTTCGCCATCAATGTCCTCTCAAAACACGTCCATCGTTTCAGGCACCTTCTATTGGACTGTACTTCTCTGACAAGTGAACAAGGGGCTTCCTTCTGCAATCACTTTGCAGGTGACCTTCTTTACCGCAGGAGCAGCATCTGTACTTGCGACGGGGCACTTCAGCTTCGTTGTTCCGAGGGGTACCTCTCTTCAATCTGAATTCTTCTTGCTCCCTTCTGTTGCATTTTGCACAATCAGTCTTCCTCGTGTCATATCGCGGAAAGGTTAATCGCTTTTGCTTTCTGCAATCTCGTCGGAGATGACCTACCTGGCCACATATCCAGCATCTAGGACGGCCGCGGTTGACCTGGGTATTAGGGATGGGCGATCTTCGATTCGATCTCAGGAGATCAATCTTTAAGCCTTCGATCTGCCGATTTTTGAATCGATTTTACGTGGGACCGATTCAGCTCGAATCGATTTATTTGTTTCCGATTTCCGACGTACCAAAAAAACAAGCTATGTCGTGATATTTTTGCATTTGTGTAATAATCCGACAAATGTAAAAAAATGTTAACAAAATAGTAATTGTTAGGTGAATGTACTTGAGATCACTATAATATTTTAGTGTTAACTGTGTAGTTTAGTGACTACTGCATGATTTTGTCATCAGTGGCTTATTATGTTTTATTTCTGGTTTGGTGATTCCACAATGAGAAAGAAATAAGTTATTTAAAGAAAAATGTTAAATATGTGATATTCGAATATAAGATTTTAAGTTTTTATACAAATTGGTTTTGGAATACTTGTAATTGCTTTGAAAGTTAGTTGAATTTTGTATACCGACATGCTAGAAGTTATGCATATTAGTTTTTTTTATCTGACGTGGTTAAAGCCGGAAGGGAATTAAGGTAAGGGAAGTGAGGGAACTTGGAAGTCTGGTTTTTGCATACCTTCGAGCTAGAGAACAGCCCAGAGACGTAGTTGATTATTTTAATTTCTTAATAAAAGCTCACGGGGAGATCTGGTCTCGAACCTGCGACTGGATGGTGGTCGTACCGCTCAACGAATTGATTCAACTCCGTTTACGCGGATTTACCACATCAACAAAATAGAATATTACTAGTGGAATAGACACGTATAATCCTAGTAAGAAACTCATGTGGAATACACGTAGATGCGACGTAGATCTTAATCTCCTGAAAGAAGCATATATATCTTTTTGAGTTCTGCCCATTTTTACTCTATCAAAGATTTGACACTTATCAATAGTTTTTTTAATCTAAAGTCTCAAATTTGGCAGATTTTACACTTTTAAAATAATATGGATTTAGACATTTAAGCAATGGTGAATTGTGTAAAAAATCTTTCCACAATAACTTAAAAAGACGAAGAATTTATTTTGCGTGCTTTAAAATATTACATAGTCTTTTATTAAAACCTTTTTATATGAAAAGTGTGTAAGTGTTTTCGATCACAATTAGCACTTGAATAGTAAACCATAACTGCGTCCATTTTGAAATTTTCAACTGAGAGGTAGTCATGTTTCTCTCAAGGTGAAGACAGGGAGGAAGATAAAGGTGAACTGTCAACTTGAACTTGCGGTGATTTCCGATTTAAGCCTAGTATGCAGCTCAAGCGAAATTTTCGCTTGCCTCTTGGGCATATAAGTCGTCACGGAAAAAATGTATGTAGAATTTGAGTGGACACTGAAAGGTAAATTTGACAAGTGCAAGAAAGTGTTTTTATTATATTAAATTTTCGTTAAAATGGACATCAGTAACGAAATTATAGATGCTCCATATTATATTGATTATATGGATGCTCCCATATTTCACTATGCTCTTTAACTAAAGCAGCTAAATAAAATAAATAAATATAAATACCTTTTTGATGCAATAAACTTATATTTAAACTATGTACTTGTCTGAAAATTGCTTTTTTTTAAATATCTCAGAAAATTTTTTTAAAATAACAATAAAATCTTAATAACTGTCAAAATTTCGGTACGAAATAAATGTCCAGGCATTTAATTGCTGCGAAAAAATGTCCCACTCCAAACCAGCGCCATCTTCATTGCAATACCTTAACTTAAATTTGTTCGCTTGAGCTGCGTACTGCTTTGCGAAATTGGCAAACGAAAATTTCGGTCACACTTTTCGTGCGCGTTTTTTTTACATAGGTTTGGTATAGGAAACGAAAATTTCGCTTGAGCTGCATACCGGGCTTAAAACGAAAGAATAAAACATTCCCAGAATATTTTCAAAAAATGTCCTCAAGATAAAAATTTTTAGGGTTAAGACCAGAAACCTTCCCAAAAAACTTACGAGAATGTTCTTCGTTCTTATAAAATGTCCTGAAATCGCTTCTGAAATCATACATAGAAATGCCTTGGGGACGTGTTTTCAAAATATTCCTGGAAGGCTTCTGGGACATGTGATATTAGTAAATGTAAATAGGCACAAAAGTTGTGCTTCTCTTTTACTTTTCGGGTGTACATTTTTATTTGTGTTACTTTAATGAAACAACATTTCTGAAATACCCAAGATTTTTAAGCTACAAAGGCTGTTTTCTATTATTGAATAAATTGGTTTAATAATTACACTATATTTTTATATGTAGAAACAGGTTTAATTACTTGCAATTTCAAAATTCTGAAATAAATTGAAATATCAAAATAAACTGAATCGATCTATTCGATCTATGGATATCGATCCTTTTAAGGCGATTAATCGATCTACGAAATCGGAAAAAAATTACAGATCGATCCGTACTGAATCGATTTTCTCAGATCGATCCCCCATCCCTACTGGGTATTGAGTTGATAACAAATATCTTTTATTTCGGTTTCTTCTGTTTCGTATGTAGGTCATCTGAAGGCTTGTTTTGCTGCCTCCCAAGCCAGCGCGTAAGCCAAAACTTCAGCACTAGTGTTCCTTCCGGCCAGTCGTACAGCTTTCTGCAGGTCACGATCTACAAGTGAATCAATAAAAGCTTCTCTGGCGACCTCGTTGACATAATCTTTTCTAAACGTGGGATAAGCCAAATGTGTCAGCCTTTCTCTGTCCGCACATAACGTCTCTTCATGCTTCTGTGTTCGACTAAGTAGCTGTAGACGGTAGACCTTTTGCATGTATTGGTTATCGTTCGTAATTCTAGGGCTTGTATTAAAGATGAATAATCGTACGATTATTCATCTTTAATACAAGCATGCAAAAGGTCTACCGTCTACAGCTACTTAGTCGAACACAGAAGCATGAAGAGACGTTATGTGCGGATAGAGAAAGGCTGACAAATTTGACTCTAGTACAGTTTATAACAATTCTGCTACTCCACCTCTAAGTGCCAAAATAAGAGCTGTAGCTTTTTCTTCGTCACTCCAATAGTTCATTGCTGCTGCTGTTTCGAACTGGAGTCTGTATGTTTGCCAGGGTGTTTGGTCGTCAAATGTTGGAGGATGAAGTCTTTTGTTCACAGCCACATCTGTAGATAAAGTCGCTGGATGCCGTTTCTGGAGACTCTCTAGTTTAGTCCTAATTTCTTCGAAAGTTTTCTTCATTGACTGTTCCATTTCGCATTTAACTTGTTTATTATTTGTTTGTCCAGAAATTTCTACTTCTTCCAATCTTTTCTCTATGTTTTCAAATTTCGTATCAACAGCTGATTCTAAAGCCTCAACCTGTTTTTGCACGGAAATTTCTTTTTCAGCTTTCACTTCTTCGAACGTGTCGCCTCATCGCTGTTTTCTGTTCTTCCAACGCTGACTTTAACTCATTTACGGAACCTTCCATGGTTGATTTCAATTCGGCCATCGATGATTTCTGTTCAACCATTGATGCTTCTAGTGATGATTTCTGTTCAGCCATTGATTCTTCTATTGATGATTTCTGTTCAGCCATTGATGAGTTAAGTTTCAACAGAGCATTGAACAGATCTGTGAAGCTTGGAGTACATGCTTCCTCTTCTTCTTCCAGCTCGTCTTCAGCTATTTTCAGTCGTAGGTAGGGAACGTTTACTTAACTCCCCCTCCAAGTCTTGAACACGTAAATCCTTCAGTTTGCCCCCCGCCCATATTCAGATTGGCTGCACAGTTTCACTTTAATTTCACAGTCACACTTTTTTTTTCTAAGTTCACTCTTTAGTCTTTCTTAATTTATCCCACTTCTGACCCCAATTGTAACGTAAATTGGGCTCTTCGGGCTCGACGGACTAATTAAGACACTTATTTTCAATCACAAACGTTCAGAGTTTTATTCACTTCACTTAATTAGTTCATTTCACAATTTCCTTTACACGTTTTCCTCACAATATAACTTTCACTTTTCTAATTAACACTTATCACTTCGCTAGTTAAAGTACAACTAACTATTCGCATTATCACATGTAAGCACTTCGCAGTCTAAAACACGACTAAAACTAACCAGGCTGCTACTCAGCCCTATTTAAACTACTTATCTTAATTCTAGAAAGTTCAGTCACTTAGTTCTAGATATTTCCGTTAGACATTTTCACCTCACATATTCACCATAGCTTCGAGTCCTCCTTGACTTTTTCCGTTTGACATTTCCTTTTCTTGATTTCTGGCCACCTGGGGCATGCGCATTACACGGTTGCCTATTTTCCTTTTCGTGGCCTACCTCGTGCACGTTACAATATATGTATATGTATCCTTTTGGTACAACCCTGTATATACTATATATGTTCGAGATGGAAATGTAACTTTCCCAGTGAAACGCGATTCATCCGTCCACAGAACTCGGTCGCTCTAATCTCCATGTGGCTTTCCACAAGCCAAATGAAAAGTTCTAATCTTCTCGGAATTTCCTTCCAGGAATGCTTCTCGGTGAATTAGCCTCCAACCTTTAACTCCTAATCGTCTTGTGACTCATCTCGAGCTCGATTCAGAATCTTGTCTGACGAGGGAAATTATTTGCTACTCGACGCCAGCAGACATTTCATATGTTTCAGATCTCAGTCCGTGAAAATACCGCTCCGTGGGGTCCGCGCCGATTACGTAATTTCCGTTAATATTCCATTACAGCCACTCTATCGTTTCCGCCTACTATACCATACATGTAAATAATATCTGCGTATTCCTCAAATAATTTTTAATTATTTTATGACCTATAGTTATCGATTTGTTTTTCAACTGTGATCGATATTTCTGCTCACTGAACATCTTTTAGGTGTATAGCAAAATTTCCATCAGGTATTAGTAACAGAAAGTTACTTGGGTGTGAACACTGGGTAACACAAGCTAATAAAATAAATTACATTTGCCTTTTTCTAACTTTTTTGCAGCAGTAATTAAAATAAATTACCTGTGTATCCCATTTCTTTTTTATGAATTTTTTAACTACAGTGCAATAAAATAATTAGGTAATCAGAGACTTCTAAGCTGTTTTTCTAATCCCTTCCCTACGTTGTACCATTTTGGAAAGGTAATACGATGGGCATTTTAATAAAACTAAATCAGATTTATTAATTACATACATTTCGGAGAAAATTTAGAAAATGCTGAATTTTAGGTAACCGTAAAGTATTTCTTTCACTTTCGCAAGTTATTGTTCCTGTACCGGTAAGAGTTCGATCAACTTTGTTGACGTTTTTGGAAAGATATGTTGGCCATGACAATTAATTATGAAAGAGCCTGTAATTCTCGAACGGTATACCTAGCCACACCAATTTTTATTTGGTTAGGTGGTTAGGTGAGCTCTTTCGCACCACTTATTTTGGCACACTTTATGTGAAACAACCTACATATATATATTAGGGTGTCCCAAGCCATAAGTGAGAATTTTTTTTCGCGAAATCTAATAAGCATACCCTTAATTTTTATTCTGTTTGACCTTAATAACAAAAATATCAACTATTATTGCAAGTGTACCATGACAACCCGTGCCGACTTGATGCCAAATATAAAACATGAACATTTGTACTGTGTTAGTATAGAAGGCTTCGAAAACTCAAAGTTATTTAATTATAATTATTATTATTTTACATAAGAAAAATATTATTTTTCAAATTTTCTTTTCAAAGTTTGCTTTTTACAGTCAGGATAAAGCCTTTGGTGTTCTTGTACGCAACGTAATAAAAACTGCTTTTGTTCTTCTTCAACCGTGATCAACCCATGGAAGTCTTGCATTAACTTAACAGCTCTTTCAGCAGTATCATTGACTGCCATCAGCGTTAAAACCTTCTCTTTGGATTTTTGAAACGAAGCATTATTTGATCACTTTGTAGGACATTCGTGGAGAAAACTATCATCGATTTTAAGACGATTGAACAACGACTGGCTTTTGATTGAAATGAAGTCGTAGATGTTTTTCTCTAAAATAAAAAAGAGAAAGCAAGTAAAATTTATGAAATCGAGAAAACCTTAAAAAGCAACATCTATATTTTCTTATTAAACTTACCATATAACGGACCGAAAAGTTCTTCTTTTGATGGGATACCATGAGTTGATAAATCCTCTTTGGTTAAATTTTCAACCATTTTTACTTTAGCTTCTTGGTTTACATCGTCATCAAAGAGTGGCAATACGGATATTTTCTTACTGAAATACTACCAATGCTGGCTAAGTTTCTGTAAAGCTGCTTTTGAGATGCTCTTATCAATTCTATCGTAAGCCTTCCTGGTATGGCGCTTTTAATGACGGAGTGCATTAGAGCCATGGTATGACGTAGGATGTCACGATGAACAAGCAAACAACTAACAGTGTCATCTTATCCTTGTTCGTAATTTTGAATTAAGCACTAAGTAGTGATATTTTTAGGGAATAAATCGTTCTCGCCATCCACCGAGCTTGGTGCATCGCACCTGGAGATCGAATTTTAAATTTTTGGTCTGTATCTCCACCTAAAAATATTACAGAAAGCTCAATCAGCTCTCGATAGTCATCTCTGATTATTTCTTCAGTCAGTTCAGTTCGGTAAAACTCAAGCAAAGTATCAATTTCGGAAACAGTTAGATACAATGTTAGCTTTTGTCTATAGCACTGTATTTTATTGGGATCGACGCTTTTCCAGTTGTCTCGAAACTTTTTAAACCGTGGAATATCAGGGCTTGTAGTCACTTGACTAATTTTCACTTCGAACATACTTTTTAACACCAACAATTAGCATTTCTCGCAAAAATTAGCATTTCTCTATTAAGCCTTTGTTCAAGAAGTACACAAGCACCATTGATACGACCTGTGTTTGAAGCTGTAGTATCACAACAAAGAATTTCTACTTTGTCTTCGAGATTCCAGTCTACAATTGCATTCTAAACCGCCTTCGCCTTTTCGTTTCCTGAAGAGCTTTCTAACCTGAGAATACCAATCAGTTGTTCTTTATTTCTATATGAAATAACTATCGGAAGTCGTTCTTCTTTTGATTTCCGACCATCTAAAGCGGGCAACAACTTGCCGTCCCAGTGAACAGTCACAACATCAGTTACTTCATTTTGAAAATCAATTTTTATGGCTTAGGCGCGTTCCTTCCGTTTTTCCGTACGAATTCTTTGAATAGAGGACTTACTTATCGGAAACTCATCAGTGTTATATCCAAGTGCCTCAATAGTAGCTTGAAGAATAAACACAGAATGCCTTATGCTTAACTGACACCTGCCTAGCGATGCTACTAATTTTGGAGTGATAAAATCTTTCCGCATAGGTTTCAGGTTGTGCACTCTCGATCTGAGTCGCCAAGTCTTCTTGTAAATCTATGTTTTCATCAGAATCAGAAGATAAATCATTTTGTATCTGATTATAAGATGATGTGGAAGCAGCTAATGCGAAGAAATATTTTGAACGCCGCTTTTCTTGCTCAAAAGCTCTGAGGTGTGCTCTTTCCTCTCTATCAGTCAATTTTTTGTCCACTCCACCTAAGTGACCAGGTCGACCTGGCTCCCTCTGTCGCTGCAGAAAAGTTCTATCTTCATTTATTTTAATTAATTGAAGCCCATCGGTGTGGGCAATATCAAACAAATTATCTAAGTTAGTGACAAACTCTTGTCTTGTTTAAATATGTCTTGATATAAGTTCACAAGTTTTTTCACACAATTAGGTAAAGATTTGGTCGGTATACGCGCCTTTTCGCAATATATAATACACTCGCGAATAGTGAGATTTGCACTTTCATTTACAGTTAAATTCACTTCACGGATATTATAAAATAAAACTGCCAGAACTTGTCCATTAGAGGGAAGTTTTGAACCCGTTATTTGATGTTTTACGTCCCCTATTAAAAATATACTCTTTTAAGAACTTCGTAATTCCACCGACATGTTGACTATTTGAAAACAATGCGTTTACTAACAAAATAACAAGTAATTACTAGCACATCGACTCGTTAGCGCGTTCGCCTTAGTCAGTCGATACAAGTCGGCACAGGTTGCCGTTGTCCTACGTACACCAAACTTTTTTTGATATCATACAAATAACCGAAGGGGGTATGCGTTAAAAAAACAACTTTAATTTTTTTGGTACACCCTAATATATATATATATATATATATATATATATATATATATATATATATATATATTTATATATATATATATATATTTATATATAAATAGCATTGAAAGTAAGTCTTTCTTTCCCAGTAGGAAATGTAAGCATTACCGAATCGATTGAGAACTGTCGATTTTTAATGTACTTTTACACGTAGATGTCCTAGGGTGGTAAGCACTTACAAGAGACATTACACGGAATGGCTTATTTCATTATTGCGCGTTTCTTCCTGAAAACATTGATTAACAGTAAGTTGCTTTGGGAGGCCTTCAATCGTACATTACAGGAAATCGCTTCTGTAATTTCTTACTTGTAATTAATATTTTCAGTGATTGAAATTCCACTTGCCTTTAAATATGATACAATCCAGCTATAGAAAGAAAGTTGTTCTATTTTAAGGAACACTGCGTAAAATCTTCATAAATTAATACTTTTGTCTTATTTTGTTGTGAATTTTTTGAGTTTACTAAATACCTAAGAAAAAATGACTAGTTTCATGGGAATTTTATTTATTTATTTAAGCTTAATACAAGCTATTACGTAAAAAAATACAAAAATAAAAAATAAAATACAAGCTATAACTTAATACTAATTCAACAGACTATAATAAATGAATAATAAGAATAAATACATAAAAGGTATAAGCTACAATATGAGCTATATATATTGATTAATAGCAGAGGGCGTAAGGAAGAAGAATTAAAGTAGGCGATCAGGATCAAGATGGGCGGGGTCAAGATATAGGGCTTTGTGGAGTGATGATTTACTCATATGGAAGTCAAAAGAGGAAAGGTCGTTGACTTTTCGTAACATCCTGGTAATTGGCTCGCTTTGACCGTAGTTTGTGCGATGGCGGTCGAGTCGGAAAAGGGGAGTGGACCTAAGGTTACGGGGATTGGTATAGATGGGTAAAGATTGCAGGATGGAGGGGCAGTCTATGGCACCAGTTAATAATTGGTAGATGAAGAGAATGTCGGAAACATCACGACGTTTGCTTAGCGGTTGTAAGTCGATCAGTTTCAGACGGTTTTCATAGGGAGGAAGGTTGAATCTGTCAACCCACGGAAGATCACGTAGAGCGAAGCGAATAAACCTGCGCTGGACAGATTCAATCCTATTAATGTGAGTTGTTTGTGTAGGGGACCATACCTGGCTGGCATATTCAAGGAGAGGTCTAACGAAGGAGACGTAGAGAGATTTGGAAACATAAGGATTGGAGAACTCTCTAGACCAGCGCTTCACAAACCCTAGCGCGGAGTTAGCTCTGTTAATTATGCTGTCAATGTGGGAACGGAAATTGAGTTCACTATCACAGATTATTCCTAAGTCACACAAAGAGGTAACGATAGGGACTGGTACGTCGGTTAACATATAGACTCTCGGGGTGGTGGTAAGACGCTTGCGGGAATAAGAGATGGACTGGCATTTGGAGACATTGAGCTCCAGAAAGTTTTTCATGCACCATGTGATGAATGAATCGAGGTCTTCTTGCAGGAGAAGAGAGTCGGTAGTGGAGGAGATATGTTTGATTATTTTCATGTCATCGGCATAGATGGACAACTCTGAGTGTTTGATGACACATTCAACATCATTTATTGTGAGGATAAAAATCAATGGACCAAGGTGGCTGCCCTGAGGGACGCCGGAACGAGCGACAATAGGGTTAGAAATGGATGAACTGAAAAGAATATTGTACTGACGGTTGTTGAGGTAGGATCGAATCCAGGAAATGAATCTGGGGGGGAAGCCTAGGCGATCGAGTTTGAACAAGATAACGTTATGGGAGATCTTGTCGAAGGCTTTACTAAAATCGGTGGCTATAACATCAACATCTTTACCGTTTTCCAGGGCACATAGGGTTTTAGAGACGAAGTCAGTAAGGTTGGTGGTTGTAGATCTACCTTTGAGGAAGCCATGCTGGTAGAGTGAGAAGATAGACTTACAGTGGAAGAACATGGAATCATAGACCAATTTTTCGAATAGTTTAGGTATGGATGATAATTTAGCAATGGGTCTGTAGTTGGACACATCGTTCTTGCAACCTTTTTTGAAGATGGGAATAATATACGAATTTTTCCATAATTGAGGGAAAACCCCTTGAGTGACCGAGAGACGAAAAAGCAAAGTAAGGGGTTGGACTAGATGCATGGCACACTTTTTCAGAACGATGGCCGGAATGCCATCAGGACCTGGGTGAAAGTCGTCCTCAAGCCTATTAATACTGGCGGCGATTAGTTCAGGATCAGGGTCAAAAGATGAAAACGACGTTTGAGTGCATTTGTCCATGAATGCAAAATAGTTAAGGTCGGGTTGTAGAGAATTGTCGCTGAAAGATTTACTGAAGAAGTGTGCAAAGAGGTTAGCGATAACCTTAGGATCAGATGAAGAGGTATTCTCGAGCTTTAGGGTGGAAGGGTAACCATTGGATTTCTTCTTAGAATTAATAAAGCTATAAAAACGCTTGGGGTCGGATATGAGGCTAGTTTCCATCCGTTGGAGGTACTCATGGTAGAGGGTATCACAACGTTCAGAAAAAGAGGTATAAGCAGATAGATAGGAAGAATAGTCAGACTCAGTCTGGGTTAGAAGAAAAGTTTGCCAACGTTTATTTCTCCTGTTGCGAAGAGAGCGCAATTCTTTGTCGTACCATACGGGGGATGAGGAGTAGTTTTTACGAGGAAGAAGAGGGATAGATTGTGTAAGACAAGCGTGTATTTCCGAGTAGAACGCCTCTAAAGCAACGTCAACTGGGAGATGTTGAGGGATATCCCCAATATTAGAGTTGAGCAGCAAGTGATTTAATTTGTCAAAGTCGCCTTTACGAAAATTGAAGGATAAAGAAGACTCGGAGCCTGAAACGGCATGAGGGTGCTCGTAGGAGAAAACGAGGAACAAAGGAGGATGGTGACGGTCGAGGGAGGAGAGAAGATGGTTGCTTTCTGCGACAGCCGAGTTAACTGGGTCTGAAGAAAAGATTAAGTCTAATTGTCTGTCCAGGAAGTTCCTGACTCCGCTTACTTGAAAGAGACCTGAAACGGAGAGCTGATCGGTAAAGAAGGCTTCTTTGGCCGAAGACGCGTTAAGGGGGACAAAGTGAGAACAGTCCTCGGACAATGACCATTGGATACGGGGGAGGTTAAAGTCACCCAATAAAATAAATTCATCGGACGCGTTAGCGTTCTCTAGCAGGGTATCGATCGCTTCGATTATGGGCTCGTAGGCGTCAAGTGGTTGAGAGGGACGAATGTAACAACAGAGAATGTACAGAAGGCACTTATTTAGTGCTATTTTTATACATACAAATTCTGATATTGTAGAGTCGGAGGTCTTTAGCAGGGTGGCATCATAACGGTTGTGAGCAGCTATGAGAACCCCGCGACCTGGTGGCTCATTGGTGCCTATACAACCGTCAACACGGAAAATGGTATAGTTTGGAGGGAATAGTTCGTTGTCGAGAATTCCGGTTGTTAGATTGGTTTCAGTTAAGGCAAAGATATCGTGCGGGAATTTGTGAGAGTTAAGGAAAATATTTGTTGTTTTTGTACGAAGTCCTCTTACGTTCTGGTAATAGACCGACAAGCTGTTGGGGAGAGGATCTTGATCGGAAACCGCGGGTGCAATAGAGGGGAAGTCAGAAATAGGGAAATCAAGGGGGTTAGGAACGAAAGTAGTTTAAGGAGTCGTTACGACTTTTTTGAAGTTGGGAAATACGGCGAGAACTCACGTACGCAGCATAGGTAGATAGATCTTCTGAAACCTTATGGGAAGGTATGTTGAATGATTCATGGTATTTAGTGAAGAGTTGGAGTAAAACTGATGGGTCTGTGGGCAGGCCTTCTTGTTGTATACTTAACATGACGTTGGTGCTCGTTTTACCTTCAACACAGACGGAGTTCGGTTTGTCGTGGAGATAGGCTAGAAATAGACGTACGTTGTCATAAATGCGACGGTCCCGTAAACGGGACAAGAGGTATCGTCCATCGCTAGAATCAGCAGAACGCAAAGTCAATTTAACTGTAGGTGGGAGAAGGGGATCGATAAATGAATGATGTTCGGATAACGGAGTTTTGGCTGACGGAATGGGCGGGTTAACGGAGGTAGAAGTTGATTGAGACGGGGCGACAGTGTAGGAGGATGACGGCATGGAATTAGGTGGGCATGCGGAGGAAGTAGCGGGTGCAAGATTTGGCGTAGATAGAGGAGAGGTGGGACAGACGGAAATCGGAGCAGAGGTGGTGGAGTGGTCGGAAGAGGTTGGCTTGAGGTTAGGAGGGCACGCGGAAGAAGTTGGGAGTGCATGGTTAGGTGGGTGCGCTGGACATACGGAACTCAAAACAGTATTGGTTGGGTTGACGGTTGGAATGGACGTGTTCGAGGGCTTCGGTGTAACTGGAACAGGGGGGTTAAGGGTGTGAGAATATATAAAGTTGGGATACTTGACTGGAGTACTTAGATTAAAATTTGGAAATACTCCCATTTTGAACTGCCAATTGGAGTTAGGATCACTAGCTTTAGGATTAATGGTGAGATGTGCGGAAGAGTGAGGAGTGATCATGTTGTTACTAGTTCTAAGATTCTTATGGTTAGGGTGAATGCTAAATTTAGGTATGGGAGAAGGTCGTTTGGGGTAGTTAGTGAGGTTAGGTTTTTTAGTGTTTAATTTAGGGTTAGGTATAGTGGGCTTAGGGTTAAACTTAACGTACTTCCTAGTCCACTTAGAAATTGTGATGTTCCCGAGAGTGAAGAATTTGCTGGAGGGGTTACTGATGAGCCAGACATATTTGTTTGGGATGGAGATCTTGAAGTTGCTGGATTTCTCTGCGTCTGACGAGAGTAACTTCAGGCAGCTAACGGGGGTGAATCCAAAATTTCGGGAAAAAAAACTGTGGGCCCAGGAATCGTTGGCGTTATGAGGTGCACCCTTTAGAAGGAATGGAGTTGTGCTTGATAAAGATGAATGTTTACTGCCTAGCCTTTTTAGTCTCTGCTCCCATTCCGATACTGTCCAGGTGGTGCCAAGTTTGTTGATCGTAAATGTGGTGGAAATTGGTTGGGATGACACTGGCGGAGATACATTGATGGCAACATCAGCAACCTTCTCTATAACGGGCTTGACCAAACCAGCAAGAGCATCAACATCTGAGGCAGGCTGCACCGAGGAGGAATGCGGAGGAATCACATTCACGGTGGATTGAGGCGGAACTGCGGAGGTTGCATCCCGGAGAGTGGAACAGTCCCCATCAGAAGAGGTAGGTCCAGAAGAAGAAGAATTCTCTATAACGGGCTTGACCAAACCAACAGGAGCATCACCATCTGAGGCAGGCTGCACCGAGGAGGAATGCGGAGGAATCACATTCACGGTGGATTGAGGCGGAACTGCGGAGGTTGCATCACGGAGAGTGGAGCAGTCCCCATCAGAAGATGTAGGTCCAGAAGATGAAGAATTCAAACCAGAAGCATCTGTGGTGTCAGACAGAGGAAGAGAGGGGCCGAGATAGCTTTTTGTGGATAAACTCTTAATATCACAGCTGACTGAGCCAATTAATTCAGAGTTCTTCACTATGGCTGTTGAGCACGAATCCAGATCCCGCTTGACGTGCCGGACACCACGCCGAATGTCGTCTAAGATTGGCATGATAGGTTCCGCAGGTTGGCCGATGGAAGGTGATGGTGATCCAGCGCGGAGGTCATCCAAGGAAGCGACCAGGCCGCTCAGCTTTAAGGAAAGCTCACAAATCCTGCTTGAAAGAAGCGATGAGTCGTTAGTCAAACCCTCAGCGATCTTAAGCAGCTTGTCCAGTTTTAAGTTTAGACTAGCGCAGTCATCGGACAAAATTTGAAGTCCAGCAAAATTTGTGAAGATCTCGTTGACCTTATCAGCGATGTAGGATTGATCCGTGGAGAGCGTAGAAACGACTTCCTTCATGAGCCGTAAGACGTGACAGGGCCTAATGTTGGAGCACTCTTTACATGTAGAAAGACCACGTGAAAGACAGGTGCTATGAAAAACACCTCCGCAGATGCCATCACAGGTAACACCATTGTTTAGCAATTCATTAGAGCATGACTTGCAAAGGGCCATTTTGTGTGTGAAGATTTGGTCGGAAATATTTAACAATAAAAAGATAAACAAAAGGCTTTACACCAGGTTGCAGTAATACCAGATTAAAACAAAATAAACAAACTGAGTCACTTCCGTTTGAAAAACAAAAATATTTCCCGGCACTGTAAAAAGCGAAAAAATTAACTGAGTCACTTACAAAATAGCGGCCAGTTGAAAATAAGGTCACTGACAAAAATGTAAACAAGGAGAAACTGTGTCAGGTAAGTTATTGACCGGGAAAGAGTGGCACTCAATTTTGCTGAGACACGCACAAAACACACGAAACGAAAATACTGCGAAGAAATTGAACTGAGTGAGGAGCGATCACGCAACGCGTCCGATCGATTAGGCGGTAATTGGAAGACTGACAGAATAATGTTATACAGCAACGTAGCACAGCTCAAAATGGAACTATTTTCTTTTTATAGCATGAACTTGTTAAATATGTAGGTCCTTAAGGTGAAAGGATATTTAATTTATCATAAAGTAAGAGAAAAATTCGAAAAATAAACACATTTATTTCACATAAATGAAATCGCTTTTCTAGCAAAATATATAAATATATGATTTAATTATTTATTGGCGTTGATGTAGTATGGGAATAAGTAAGAATTTTTCTTCGGCCGGTAAACACATTAATTTAAAAGCTAGTTGTTCCAATTGAAAGTTTTCGGTTTGGTTAGATGAACTGCTTTTGAATAAAATTATTCCCAAAGATGCTGAATTCTAAATAACTTTGAAAGTTAAAAATTCTCTTTCCAATAATATATTTGTTTTCATTTTCCGAAAATCTAGTTACTTGTGTAAATGTAATTGTCAGGTTGTGTTGTATTTATATATTCTGATTCTGATTAATAGCATACTATATCTCTATGGGCATTTTTAAACAGCGTTTCTTATTATGAAGTGTTAAATTTTCATTCCTATATCTATTGCGGAGTTAATGTAAAATTTTGGAGGGTCTTTTTTTTTTTTTGATATTCTGTATAAAATTTTCGAAGTTATATGCACTAAGGTGTTTATGTCCAATTTCCTTTATGCGTTTAGATAAGTGGAGCAAGCCATGTACATTAAATGTGATACTGTTGGGATCATATATATATTATTGGAAAATATTTGACGACAACTCTAATATAATTCATGGGCAACTTTGAGATTGGCAGCATACATAAGTCTTTGGGCATGAAAAGTGATAGTATAGGTCGCTATCAAAAAAACTTTTAAAAGCAACAATACCTGTATAAAGGATTAATTGCCTGAACTCTGTAGCCTTAAATCTCATGACTTCGTCTAATGTTCGCGGTTTTCGGCTAAACTCTCTCGGA